>JAODLL010038383.1:0-21559 GCA_026546735.1 Forbesichthys agassizii
TAAATACATATTTGTGAATACTATATTCAGTTTCTGCTAATGAATCCTTCTAAATCTTACATAGTGTTCCTTTAATGTCAAGACCCTATGGGTTTATCATACTTCCTGCTAATGCCTCGATTGTGTCTTATTACCTGAAGCGTAGTTTTTCAGTTTGGCATCTTAATTCCGGGTGGTTTACTTGATTGGTAATGCGTCCCATCACATAGTGGCTTTTAGACATTTCTCAGATTTTTGTTAGAAATCTGTCAATTAACGAGGAGGCAGCTTCACGCGATGTGAAAAATATCTTGACCCTCAAAATGGTGGTGTATACACCGTCATTGTGGAAGCAGGGGGAGCAGTGACAGGTCAGAATCCTCAACAGAGTATAGATTAGATTAGGACTGAAGGATGATTATACTGGCTGATCCTGATCTAGTATTGAATTACATTAATGTAATCAGAATTAAGTTCAAAAGAATTGTAAAAGTTATATTTTGACTAAAATAATGCAAATACCACACCGATGTAATGAAGGCTTAGCCTTTTCTGCTGTTTTATTTCTTGCAAATATCACACTGGCATACTCATATGTAAATCAGTTTGTCCTTCTGGAAGCACTGCAATAAAAACTG
Organism: Forbesichthys agassizii; assembly: GCA_026546735.1. Taxonomy (NCBI): domain Eukaryota; kingdom Metazoa; phylum Chordata; class Actinopteri; order Percopsiformes; family Amblyopsidae; genus Forbesichthys; species Forbesichthys agassizii. Next base: position 618 of record JAODLL010038383.1, read on the forward strand.
AATGTGTTCATTTTGATTGATCCATACCTGTCTTTGAAGCTGTCCTAGTTTTTGCTGAGACCAACTGCTGTAGTTTGCTTCAGGGAAGAGAGACAGAAGTGTCATCACTGGCTGGTTTTTATTCCAGACCATAATTGCATGAACATATGAGAGAGGAAATAGTGTTACATTTTAAGTATTTTGAATGTGACATTGTGTAATGAGAAATCCAGCAGTGCTCATGGAAAGTGTTTAGGATGGTAGGTTGTCTTTTGAAAATGTATTTCACTCGGCTTATTCCAAACTAACAATATATTATTATATTATATAATGCTTTCTGTATATTAGATGAAGCATTCCCTAAATATTCCGTATTACTATACATGGATTTTTATATCAGTGACATTGTTTGAACAACTACCATTTAAAATCAAGTTTTACTGTTGACCAGTTTTAATCTAGTTATATAATTCCATTCATTCTAATTTAAAAAGTTTTCTCTTTTTTAATCTAGTTTCATACTAAATTTCAATCTAGGTGAGACTATTAATATGGTAATGTAGTTGGTATTACAGTAGGGTCCATGTTGTGACGTGTCTTGGCTTGTCCCACACAGACACCTCATCTGCTTCGGAGGACGAGGGATCGCTACGGCGACAGGGACGCCTGGCCACCTCCACGCCCTACCAGGGCCACCCTGCCGTGGAGCACTGGTTTAACCGCGTCATCCAGGGCTCCTCCACTTCCTCCTCAGCCTCCTCCACCTCATCGCACCCCGGGGGGAGGGGCGTCGCCAACAGCAACGCTATCCACGCGGCCCTCAATGCCAACGCAGCTGCCACCGCGCTGGCTGACTTCATGGCACACACCCAGTTAGGTCAGTGACACGTTTACGTGTGCACATGCGCACACACATGCACACACACAAGCGCAAACGCAAGTGTCAACACCACAGTAGCTCACTGCGTTGACCTGGAGATTGAAATATTATTTGTCAGTTTTATGGTTAAACCACCTTTAACCGCAGACGGTGCCATATTGCATTTTGTCAACAGTTTCCTGTGGGTAAAATCTTTTTTTTTCTTCTTTTTTAATAGTTTGTAAACATCCAACTCCATTGAATTATGTCCCACTGTAAACTACAGGGACTTACTTGACATCCTAGCTAGTAAAAGGTGCTTCTGCAGCCAACAATCCCCCAGCATCTGGACACTCCTAGGACTTACACCAGAATCCTGTTTATAGACCCCAGTTCTGCATTAAATACAATCATTCTAGTCATCTTGGAAGACTCTCCCATCTGAACATTCCTTATTATTACCTAATTGTAATCTGCTAGTTATAGTTGTAGTATGTAGTAGCTACTTCTTTTAACACTTAACACTTTTTTCACTTAACACCAAGAACAATTCCTATACATGTGTAAATGTTCTTGGCAAAAAAGCAATTTCTGATTAAGCATTGTTTTTTCTATCGGCAGGGGGAGGTAATTCCCCAAACGATGAACATCATTTCTCAGGTTATTTAATACAATTTAATTTGTATATTTGAAGTGGCATTTCCAAACACAAATTCCGGTAGCCTCCATGATTTGGTGTTTTAGGGGCAGAGACAACTGCAGAGATGGCTAGTACCGTGTAGTGTGGGATTTGCTGCACAATGTACTACATGAAGGTTGCAGAACATCTAGAAAATATCTATAGCTACTTTGGCTTCATTAACAATAACAAATAAAAAAAGGATCGTGTTTTTGGTGATTCAGGAAATTCAGGATATTCAGGAAATCTGGGATAATATTAAAATGGCATTGTTATGCATTCCTCCATTCAGAAGTGTAATTGTAGCAAAAATAGAACAGTTAATGTAACATTTTTCTTGACTTGCTAATAAACAGGGCAACACAAGGCCATAGACAACATTGGAAAGCGCATTGTGTAACTCTGAATAGTCTGCGACGGCCTTCGCACTTTAGACGTCTGTTTTTGACTGCTTGACAATATCTTCAGAGGCCTTATCTTTGCTGATTCACATTGGCACATCACAAGGCCACACACAGAGAAAGCAGTAGCGTTATAGCTTGCGTCTTTCTAATTAGCAGTCTGCTGTCTCGCTGTCATTCAGTTGTACGGAAGGGCTTGAATATGCCTCTCCATCCTCTCTGATGCAGTACGAGAGCATCACGGACGGGTTAATGAGATTCAGAGCATTTATCTCCCTCCTGCTGTTGCCAGCAGCATAGCTAGACAGTGTTTGACTTGTGTGTGTGTGTGTGTGTGTGTGTGTTTTGCTAGCAGAGACATAGCTTATTAAGTTGGAGCTGTCTGATTTGTCCCAGCCTGTCTCGCTTCGAGGTCCCTGTCATAAAGCGACCAGCACTGCCTGTTGCTGACTGGTGCTGTAAATAAATATCCATATAGCCCTCTTCCTCTTCCCTGAAGGCTCTGAGCACTCTAGCTGTCATTTACCTTTGAAACGTGTGTAGTGACATCCACCAAGGCTGTGATATGACCACCATGTTCGCGTCGCATGTTTGATGCAAACTGGCTGTGTCACTAGTGCCTTTAAAAATAAAACAAAAAAGGTTTTTCTGTGTTGTGTTCCCTTTTTTGTTTATAGGCATTTCCCACCGGTGTTGAATAACGAGTATAGCATCGTCTAAGTTCCAGTTCTGTATAATGTCTTTGTGGGGCATCCACGAAGTTGGCGAAGATTAACACAAGGGAAGGAATAAATGGAGGCTTTCATAATATGCTCAGACTTGCCTATTAATCATTTTACGCAGGCATCTAGTTTGCTGTGGATAGATGTTTTGCCAAAGGGGATGCCTTTTAAAACCAGATAGAAACGTTCATTCACTATCACTGAGTTCAGTTGTTTAACTGGGAAATCCGTTACAGCACGTTCTAGCTCTAGCCTATTTATTTTTGCAAAGTCTCCGGTTTTCTGGGATTTTCCAATTAAAAACTGGCATCCAGGCTGTGCCAATAGTTGTCAATCAAATCATTAGTAAATGATTAGACCACTTTCAACCAATCAGACTGACCCACATGGGGCCGTGTTTCAGGCTGCTAATTGCTTATAGCACCAGCTGAACTACACTCTACTCAGGTTTCAGTTGAGCTTTCCCAGACTGATATGCAGAATGAAGGGAATCATTAAGGTGGAGCTTCAAGCAGGCTCCTGTAGCTTTAAGACGGTTGGTTTAAACGTACAGTAGAGTCACTCAGACACCAGAGCATTAAAGTAGGCCAGGCCTGTCTGACCTTTGAACCCCCGACGCCCCGCCCACCACAGATAACCACTCGGCCCCCCCTGACGTGACGGGGCTGTCGGAGCGGCCTTTGGTGCATGTTGAGCGGCCCCAGGTGGGCTCGGTGCGAGGCCTACCGCGAGCCTACAACCACCACAACACCGTCATGGAGACGGCCGATGGTGAGTGTTCTGTGGCCGCTTGCACGACCATGCGCGCACACGCACACACACTCACCGCACACACGCACACACGCACACACACACACACACATGCACACACCTACATTTACACACACACAGATGCGTGCATACGCGTATGCACACACACACACACACACACACACACACACACACACACACACACACACACACACACACATACAGTTTACCTTCCCCTTGCTGTTTGTCCGCTGTCTGTTCCTTTGTCCTCTGTGTGTCGGCCAGCCTGGCGCTGACTGCAGACGGCCCCTCTCCCCAACCGCCCGTGTGTTGCCATGGTAACATACTAGCCCCCATTCTTGATGTTTCTCTCTCATGATGGTCTGCCCAGTATATTTGCCAGGGAGCTGCTCATTGAAACGCTATCAGGAACTTGAAACTCACTTGAGCCAATTTGGTGCGCCGGGCATGGCATTAACGCTAACCTTGAATCACCTCCAGTATTGCTGCGTCAATTCTCTCTAACACGCAGCAGAAACCTGAATGGTGTGAAGTGGCTGTGATATACTATATAGATGTGAGCGCCGACATGTCGTTCCATGGCTCAATGCAAATAGATAGCAGCATCCTGTCTTAGCTAGCAGGCTAGTGGGCATATAGCATTGTCACCTATTATTATAATTCAGTATTCTGACATAGCTAGCAGGCTAGTGGGCATATAGCATTGTCACTTAGCATTATAATTCAGTATTCTGACATAGCTAGCAGGCTAGTGGGCATATAGCATTGTCACTTAGCATTATAATTCAGTAGTCTGTGCTGGTTTTTCAAAGCTGTTTTAGCATGAAAATAACCTCATGGTTTAGTTCCATGTGTTAGCTCATCTGTGTCAGTCTGGCTGTCCTGTGTTTGCCTCTTTGTCACCTGCACACACGCTCGCACATGCACACACACACACGCACACACGCCCGCACACACAAACATTTAAATCCAAATGTGTCTCTTCTCCAGGGGATGAGTGGAGGAAAGGAGGAGTCATCGGTTTAGCGGATGGTATTTATACGTATTCCTCCAGCTCTATGCCCGTCTGTTATGTGTGTGTGTGTGTATTTTGTTTGTATGTTTGTGTTGTCCTTTACCTCCTCTGTCACTTATAGCAGTCGCCAGCATCGTGTGAACATAAGCAAAGCTATGGCGCATCTAATCCTCTAATGTGTGTATGTCTGTGGGTATGTGTGTATGTGAGTACTGTATCTTTGTTCTGGGCTTCAGCTCTTGTGTTTCATCACCAAACGCACATCTTCTCTGGAACCTACCTCAGTTTATCTGGTTTCAATTGACAGTTGAGTCCAGCCAGGTGAATATTGAACGTGATGACATGCTGGTTTGTCAAGGTTGGCTCGTCACTCGTTATATTCGCTTACACTACTCTGATCGTCCAGCAGTGTACAATGGCTGTGCCACTGTCAGTATAATACTGACACACAGCTGGTGGGGAAAATGAAGCCAGAGAGCGAATTGAATTCCTTCTGTGAAATGCCACCGAAATGTGATTTATTTTATAGTTCTATTAAGTAAGTTCGACAATGTACACCTGTAAACAAGGGACGTCTTAATTCAATCATATTTTTTAAGCCCCTGGAACCCTTACATGTGTTTTGAGTTTATACGGATTAATCATTTTGGTGGGAGTTATGATGCAATCATTACGCTCAAAAGAATCAATCAAATGCAAGCTGTCAATTTTCCTAAAAGGTGCGTGTGCGTGCATGTACACCTCCAGACCTGAGAAATAGTCTAATCAACCACATTTCACTACACCTGTTTGGGTAGGTGTTTAATAACAGTAACACTTTCCGTGTTCATGCATCCAACGTCTGCAAAAAAGAGCATTTTTGAAACACAAAATATCTACATCTGATGTTTATTTAATCTGTATTATATGTACTTCTATGTATTTCATAGCATAGCAAGCAGGTGATGTGTAAATCTAGTGAAGTTATTAATATGCAGTCATGAGACAGGCGTGACATATGCCTGCCTGTAATATAAATGAATGTGGTTCTGTGGTGGGTGGAGTCAAGGAGTTAATTTGGTTCCTCCCTGTCTGGAGCGTTCTAATTGGCCCATCAGGTGCCGTGGTGCCCTTTGGCCTCCAGACACCAATCACAGAGCCCCAGACCCTAGGAAGAGACGGGCCAAGGGCCAAGTTTATAATAGTCCAGACCAGGCAGACCACATACAGCTGTGGCCCTCATTTCATGTGACTGTCTGGAATGTCTGAGACAGCCCACGCCCCCCACAAATCTAGCTAACTATGAGCTCATAGTAAAAAATGAATGTTCTTCTACTAAATGTTTAGTAACTGACTGTATGCCCTGCCCGCCCATTCTGTCTCCATTGTTTATTGTCCTAACTCTCAATATCAACTCTGTTTGTCGCTTTTTCGGCTTGGCTAAGATGTGTATCTTTGTACTTCTGCTTTTTGAATATGTTCCTACCTTTTTATGCGCTCAGCGGAGTGAAAAATATGCTGATTGACAAGCAGGCCTGGAGTTTTGTCATGTGATCTCAAAAGCACAACGCAAAGATGAGCTAAAACGGCACCTTTTGAGGTGCCTCATGCATCACTTATTACTGTTGCTAGGCAGCAAGGTTCTCTCCTCATCACCGAGGTGTCCAGCCTCTGAGGCCACACCGAGTGACTTCAGCGAGCGTCCTCGTTGACAGACAGGTGTCACCAACCCTCGGGCGACCGCAGAGGTCATCCAGCGGCGTCTTGATTGACAGCTGGGTGTTGGTTTTCTTCCATCTCCCGTCAGGACGCGGCACTAACCTTTTCTCACGTACATTTTCCCTCCCATCTATTTTCCCCATCGCCCGTGTGTCCCATTCCCCTGTTCATCTTCTCCCAATGTTCTGCCATGGACCTCTCATCTCTCCCCCTTCCCCCCCACCACACCATCCCCCTGCCCCTCCGAACCATCAGGTGTTCCCGTCAACAGTCGCGTCTCGTCCAAGATCCAGCAGCTCCTCAACACGCTGAAGAGACCCAAGCGTCCGCCCCTGCGAGAGTTCTTCGTGGATGACTTTGAAGACCTTTTAGACGGTAAGCATCTTCCCCCACTGCCCCTGAGATAAAACCTGCTCCCAATGAATTACACCGTAAACGACGTCTTCGATGGGTCACTCCAAAAAGGGGCCTTCCCTTGGCCATGTGCCGTTACAAAAAACACGTGAGGTTTGTGTGTTTTGTTTAGGTTTGAAATATGTGGAGGCGGAGAACTTTCACATTAGATAGAGGAGTGGGGCACCTTATGAATCAAGTTAGGCAGATTTTGTATTGATTTGTCTGCTTAGGTGAGTTGCCAAGGGCTGCTGGTAATTCAGCTCTAATTACAGGGCTGGTGGTTACAAACTGGACTGCAGGCTTAGCTGGCAGGCTGGTGGTCCTGGTTTAGCTGTGGGGGCTCTAGGTGTGTGCAGGGAGTGGACAGGAAACAGTGGACGTGTGCACTTTGACTAAAACGCACACACTGGCGGGGGTGGAAACCATGGATGAACTGGTTACACGCACGCACGCACACACACATGCACACAGTGAGTTTGACTCACACACACTAAAACACACATTTCTCACTTAAACACTCACAGGTATGCACACACTCTTAAACACTATTTGAGTTATGCACACATTATTTTTCTCACTCACTCAATCACGCACGCACACACACACACACACACACACACACACACACATCCCGCAGCCATCCCTATGTTCCAGCCACCTCCTGCATTCCAGCCCGGGGTGTTGGGTGGCACCCTGGTCAGTCTGAGTCCACCGTGTGAGAGCAGAGCCATGGCAACAGCAGGTTAAAGTGTATTCCAGACCACAACAAACCGTGTATGGCAGCCATGGTGGTCTACTGGAGGGAGGGCAGAAAGAGCCCACGGCAGGGAGACAGACCTGAGACACCCCTCCACACATGGGGAAGGAGGGGTTGGATAGATGAGGTGTGAAAGAAAGGGAGAAACCTCTGCAGACGTTTTGGATAAGATCATAATAATAATAATAATAATAGATTTTATTTCTAAATGCCTTTCATGATACTCATGGACATCTTACGTTGAACATAGGCAAATATAAAGACATGAACACATCTGATTAAGCTATATACATATACTGTATATACAGTACACACATGCATACAGTACAGATACATATGCATACATACAAAATAGTACAACATTTGACTAAGACAGGTATATACAGTACATTTGAGAAACAAGGAAATAAAGGTACAAATAATTAATAGAGAGGGAGGGGGTGTTTTTTTTTGGGGGGGGGGGGGCAGTCAGTTAGCAGAAGGACGTGAAGATAACACGCAGCTTGCCAAAATGCTGCGTTTTTATTTTCCTCCCTTAATTCTCCCAACTCATGTTGTGCCCAACCTATAGTCTATTGTCAGCCGTTTTCTCTTTATTCCAAGCAAGATAAATATGTACAGGCAGGTAATGGAGGTACGCAGGGCAATTTTGAGGGGTGTACTTCTGGAATAGTAATTGTGACTGAGCAACTACTTTTTGCTTTGTGGCTAGAATGATGAGAACATCTTGTTGCCAGGTAACAATCTTTAGTTGATACCTTGTCTCCTGTTCCTTGCAGCTCTTTGCCTCTAAGAAGGCTGTGAATCTACCTTTGTTCTATTATTGTAATGTAAACGGTTTACCGGGTGAGCGTGTTTCATAGAGACCGGTTATTTGCTTGCGTACGTATTATGTACGTGTCTAGGGGACAGAATGGTCTAGTGGTCTGGGTGTTGGGCTTACAGACAGAAGGTCAAACCCCGGTGTTGACCTACCTGTAAGCATCCTTGAGCAAGATACCTAACTGCTCCCGGTGGTTGGTTGCACCTTGCATGGCAGCAATCACCATTGGTGTATGAATGAAAATACTGTAAAGCGCTATATAAATGAGCCCATTTACCATGTCTATTATGTGCCTATCTTCTCAACATTACATGTTTGTGATGTCATTTGACAATAGTGACAACGACACACAAAAAAAACATTCACTATCTTTATATGAAATATGTTACAACCAGTCCTATTTCATAAATGCAGTCCAGCAGCCAGACCCCAACCAGCCCAAACCAGAGGGTCAGCAGATGAGTCCGCTGGGGGGGGAGTCTCTGGGGGTGGTCACCAACTGGCCCCCATCCCTGCTGGCGGCGTTACAACGTTGGGGAGCCACCCAGCCCAAGAGCCCCTGTCTGACCGCCCTGGACAACGCTGGCAAGGCCGTCTACACACTCACGTATGGTGCGTGTCAGCCTGCCATATTGGAGCAATGCTTGTTTTATGTTAGTCTCTCTTAGGCTCTCTTGCTGTCAATAAGGAAGATAGTTTGCAATTTCTTATACACTACGTATAGCGCTAGGTTAAAGCAGAGATTCCTATAGCCATACTGGGCAAGTCTGCCATTTGTTCTAGACCTAACATAAAGCACTCCAAAACCTAAGCCAAAGAGGGAGCAATCTCTAAAAATGCACCGTAATGCACCGATACCTGTCTTTTTCTTTTCTTCCTAAATACAGTGTATCTTATTTACAGTGTATTATTTGTGTAGCCAGTTACTCGTGGTTACAGTGTAAAATGTCTTCCCAAGCTCACAAAATAATCAAATCAATCAAAAAAGGAAAGGGATTCTGAAAGTCGGTGTCTTATTAAGATCTACAGTTGAAGTAACAATGGGGTACTGTAACGTCCATCAAATAGAAGACTACAAAAGCACCCATGTAGAAGGACATTGAGGTTTCGGTGAGACCTCCAGTGAAACATCCTCAGCCTGTCATTTATGCGTGTGTGGTCTATGTGGGTAATGCATGCATGGTGCTTTTGGTATGTGCACATCTCTTTAGGTAAACTCTGGACCCGCAGTCAGAAACTGGCCTACACTCTTCTGAACAAGCTGAGCACCAGGAATGAGCCATTACTCATGCCTGGAAACCGAGTAAGACATGCCATTCTCACAAGTAAATACAAAATAAATAGATAAATAAGAGTTAGAGAGGGAGAGCTTGTACATTTCATTAAACATTTAACCGGTTTGTACTGACAAAGTGTTGCTTCATTATACACAGTCATCCCATTTAAAAACATTCATGAGCTTTAATTACCTCCAAAAGCAGTGATGACCTTGATCACATAAAGGGAAATGAGAAACGGCAAGAGCTTAGGAGAGGGAATGAATGCATTTTAAACTGTAATATACAATAAGTCTCTTCATCAGCCTTCTAAACTCATATATGTGTTTGCCTTGGGAAATACAACAGTGTAGTTGCAGATCCTTCTTGTTCTAGCTGCGCTCAAATTGAGTGTGTGCGATGTTCTCCTAGGTAGCGCTTGTGTTCCCAAACAACGACCCGGTGATGTTCATGGTGGCGTTTTACGGCTGTCTGCTGGCAGAGCTGGTACCAGTGCCCATTGAAGTGCCACTCACTCGCAAGGTGAGACAACAACATACAGGCTCCCTCTTAGATTTGGCACCATTCAATCAATGTTCTTTATCCCCCCCGCCCTGCATTTGATGAGTTGACTATTGTATAAAGAGCACTAGCGACACCTGCTGGAAGTACAATGTACTAAGACACAATGTGTAGATGACGGCAGAGCCACAATCGTAAACACAGCAGTCCATATCTGTGCCAGAGCTCAGATGGTGGAAGTTCCACACAGACAAGCTCGTCTCGGGTCATTTGCTGCGTTAAGCATGACTGGTACAGCATAGCGTCAGGGCCCGTCACAGTGATTAACAGTATGAGGAATTGATTCACCACAGACCACAGGCGCATTAGTGCTTGTAATGAACGACAGGTAGTGCGTGAGAGAAGTGGCATGATGCTTAAAGACAACTGTTCACTTGGGGAATAATTCCCTCTGTCCCCCATATTTCACTAATCTTTTCATACTATCTCTTTTATTCCCACCCTTCTTATTCTGCGCAATAGAGCCTCTGTACTGATGAGAACGGCAGCATGCTAGGCTACATTAGCCTCATTAATTATGCCGTTTGCTTTGCCAGGATGCAGGAAGTCAACAGATTGGCTTCCTGTTGGGCAGCTGTGGTGTGACGTTAGCCCTGACTACTGATGCTTGTCAGAAAGGCCTGCCCAAAGCACAGACTGGTGAGGTGGCCACCTTCAAAGGTAAAGGTTATGTTTTGTTCTTTGTGTTAAAGGCGCACTAGACGATTAGCTTGTCACATGTTGTTTTTGGTTGCTCCTCCTATAGAGCTCATAAGATGTTTGGGGTTCTATAACACAATAATGTGTCGATGAATGTACCTTTATTTTATTTATTACATATTTGAAGTATTTTATTCTCTTCACACTTTCTGTGGAAAATATGAATTAACCTTTAAACTATCCCTCACTAGTTTGAGTGGTTTCATGGGTGTACTGTGTTTACTGTTCAGGTTGGCCAAGGTTGCTGTGGTTTGTGACAGATGGGAAGCATGTGGCGAAGCCTCCTAAAGATTGGCACCCTACGATACGGGAAGCCAATAATGACATAGCCTACATAGAGGTTAGTGGAGTTTAGCTATAGTCAGAACACCAAGCAAGCAGCCAGGCCTCTTATCATAACATGCAGTATTAGCACAGACTGATTGTATTTTGTTTAATTTTGTCATTTAAAAGAAAGTAAACAGATGTAACATAGATAGACAGGTGGATACTGTCGATCGTTTGTTTCAAGTTAGTACTACAGTTTAGTATTGTGGTCAGGTAGCTGTTCTTTTTGTGATTAACAAATGTCATATTGAGCCAAATATCTAAGGCTGTTGAGCTGTATCTTTCTTCTTCAGTACAAGACCAGTAAGGAAGGCAGTACAATGGGAATCACAGTGTCCCACTCCGCAATGCTAGGTCACTGCCAAGCCCTCACACAGGCATGTGGCTATACAGAAGGTGAGTGGACCAGCCTATAGCTGTCTCTCCAGTGCCTGTAAATTATTCTCTCTTATTTGTCTGTTCAACACAGACGAAAGGAAAAACTTTCTTTTTACCAAGGATAGTGCGATAAATAATATATGTGGGGGTTTTCAAGATTCATAGATTCAGCTACATCATCCGTTTGAATTGTAGAATAGGTCATGTTTGAGGAACTGACTATTCAATTGACTATTTACTATGTTGACTATGTTTGCAATCATGTTTGAACATTTACATAATAATATATGCTTTTGAAATTAAAATACAAATAAAATAATAAAATAATAAATATACATAATATAAAACTATAAACTATAATTACAGTTATAGTACTTACCTAGTGAGATGCCAACAATGTTGTACATTTGTCATATACCTTCACCAGATTTAAACCGCAAAAGACAAATTGCTTTCAGTATGCACATACATATGATCATTTTGAGTATAATGCTCGTTCAATTCCCTAATACATGTCTTTCTCCCATGTGCTAACATCATAATCTATTTTGATCTGGCTGGGCCAGGTTTGCTGAGAAAGTGAGAGAATATTGCACTCTACAATACATCTGTGTGTCCTAGTTTCACCCTAAAAAACTCAATTGAACCCACATAGACCCTACAGGCTGGGGTTTCTGGGGTTGGTGTTGCACTCATATTGTACTAAAAACTCACTGTAATCTTTAATATGCTAGATGCAGCAGCGTTGATACATTTATAAGAGGGTTAATAGCACACAGTCGTGAGAGAGAGGCTAACGACACACTGCGGGTATGATAGCATATCAGCGTGTTGATGTCAAGGTCAAGACTCTGACCTTGACCTGAAATATATGTGTTGCCTTTCAGCTGAGACCATAACCAACGTGCTGGACTTTAAGAGAGAGGCAGGACTGTGGCATGGTGTTCTCACTGTGAGTGATCGGCTGACCCCCTGGCAGTGCTGATAAGACGGTTACATAATTAGTAGCAGAAGAGGCTCTGCCTTTACTCTGCTCAATAATAACACTGTCTAGAGTTTGATCAGAGTGTAAATGAGCTTATGCTAATGAAGCCCCCAATGAGCATGTGTCTAGGCAAATAAATCGAGGGCTTTTTTATTTTTAATTTAGTGTGAATCTCTTTCTAATTTTACTTGATTTGCATCAAAAATACTTCAACTTTGTTAAATTTACCCAGTTTAGCAATTTGTCTCATACTCTTTATCCTTTATATGTTCTAAAAAGTATGGCATGTTGGCTACTGAATTAAAAACGAATATAGGTGTATATTACACATGTTTAGCATAGAAACCAATCCTCCCGTACTGTACATTTGTGTTGGAGTGAAGGAGTCTTCTGTGTAAAGGTATAATGGTGTTTGTTTGCATTGCAGAGTGTCATGAACCGAATGCATGTGATCAGCATCCCCTACTCCTTGATGAAGGTGAACCCCCTCTCTTGGATACAGAAAGTGCACACTTACAAAGGTATGGGACAATTGAGCTCAACTTGTATTACATCCATAGCAGCCCAAAAAGCAGCCACATTGCTTTTTATTTCTGTGTAGCTACTAGCAAGCTCTTACAGTACATGTGTTTATCGTTCTCGTTCCTCTCAGGGCTCAGTCTCTGTGTCTGTAAGTGTGACTGCCGCTCCATAATCAATTATGTTCCTTATCTGTGGCATTATTTTATATTGCTTCACATATGGTGGAATAGTCACATGAGGGATTAAACCCATAGCTTTGCTTAAAGAAGCCGTGTGTAGGCTTTAAGAGCTATACATATAGTGTCACTTGTTATAAATGTCAGCTGTCAATGAGAGAAATCCTCTGTGTCAATACCTGCTCTGGTTGATAGCCACCTGCGTCTGTTTGTCTATTTTGGTTTTTAGCACACCTGAAGATTCTGACCAATCATGGTCTCTTTTTCATTAGTCTGTCTGCCAATCACATGAATGCATGCACCCAGCTTTGTCGGTAGGCAGACCAATGGGCTCCAGAGGGTTGTTTATTATATATAATAAATGTATACATATAATCACACTCTTTCCTTTCTTTTTCATTTTTTTGTTTATCTAGCTCTTGTTGCAACTTTATATATATACCTACAGCAGCTTTAGGTCTCTCAACAGTGTTAGCTTGTTGATATTGCCTTGAATACGTTTTAGGATTTATGTCAGAACAACACAGTGTTGGCTACAGTCACACTGTCACATTTAGTGATTGGCTGGTCGTATGTGTGTGCGTGTGTGTGTGCGTTCACAGCCCGGGTGGCTGTGGTGAAGTCGAGGGACATGCACTGGTCACTGCTGGCCCAGAGAGACCAGAGAGATGTCAGCCTGAGCTCCCTGCGCATGCTGATAGTTGCTGATGGAGCAAACCCTTGTGAGTGTGGGGCTGGAGACAGTTGCCATAGGCCTGTAACTTCAGCAGTGCTTATAATAGCACAACATACATACAAACATTGGCTATTTTCAATACTGTATCATTATGATAAATGTTAATGTATGCATTTTTTTATATTTTAAACTGCTCTTCAGTTAGAAACTGATTTTATTTGCGTGTGTTGATTACTTTCTGAATCTATCCACGTGTGTGTGTGTGCACGCGCCCGTGTGTGTGCGTGTGTACCACAGGGTCCATATCCTCCTGCGATGCCTTTCTCAACGTGTTTCAGGCACGTGGGCTGCGACCTGAGGTGATCTGTCCATGTGCCAGCTCCTCAGAGGCCATGACTGTCGCCATCCGCAGGTAGACTGTTGTTACTGCAGCCTGTTACAACAATAACACATTGCAGCATCATCTGAGTCCTTAAGCTGAGCTCCACAGAGAATGGCTTTTTGCATGTTTAGTGTGTCATAGTCAGTGTTGGGCAGTAACTAGCAGTTATTAACTAAGTAACTACTGTATGATACATTTTTTCAGTAACTATTTCCAAAACAGTAATAATATTACAGTTACTAATCCAAGTAATCCTGCATTACTGCGTTAAAAGAACTTTATTTCTGGTCCTAGCAAATGTATGGTATGCTAATTGAACCAATCATCTGGTTTGAGAGGCTGCGTGTTTTCACTTAGATTGATTGTTGACCCAAATGTTCCAATAAAAAGGATTCAATTTTAAAATGAGCTGGCTACACAGGTTGTCATTTTTCAGAAGGGGCGAAACAGGGTACTGATTGTGAAAGTAATATAGTAATGTAACTAGTAATGTAAATAATTACTTTTAATACCCAGTAATAAGTAAAGTAATATTACTTTTTGAAGGAGTAATAAGTAAATAGTAACTTATTATAATTCCTGAGTAACTTACCCAAAACTGGTCAAAGTTGAGCTCAATTCTCAAATGGGGAATGGATTTGTGTGCTAAATTGATGTAAGAGTATGTTTAGATATTGATCTTACATGCAAGACTTCTGTGAAATAATTGTCATATCCCACATTTCTTAGTTTCCACAGTATAACAGGTCAATAATAAGGGTATATTTTACACAGCACATATGTTGTGGTTTAATATTTCAGATACAAACCATGTATGCATGTAACCACTGCATAATGGCAGCAGCAGGTAGGAATCTACAGTAAATTGTTCTAATGTAGTTACACATTCTGTCTCCCGCAGACCTCCAGAAATGGGGGTTCCCCCACCGGGAAAGGCTGTGCTGTCTATGGGCGGGCTGAGCCACAATGTGATCCGCGTGGACACAGAGGAGAAGCTCTCTGTCCTGACTGTTCAGGATGTGGGACAGGTCATGCCTGGAGGTATGCCACGTTGCTAACGTTAGCATTGTTCGCTAAGGTTGTTAGACTAACTGCCGAATTGATTCTGTTATTTCTGGATTGTACTGTCTCTTTTCAGTACTTGCTGCTGTTCAGACCCTTGTGACTTTAAAATGTATTCTAGAATGTTATTTAAAAGAATGAAATAAGAATTTTTAAAAAAAGGTGACCGCAAAAATGTAACAAGATTTTCAAATTGGTGCAATTGTTACACTCTCTAACATTCTAACAAAATGTTCATCTATACATACTTACTCACCGTATGTCCTCTTCCATCGGCCTGATGAATGTGCGACTCCAGCCCGGGTTTGTGTGGTGCGGGTTGAGGGAACCCCTTATCTCTGCCAGACAGATGAGGTGGGAGAAATATGTGTGAGCTCAGGTCGCACGGGCATCGCCTACTACGGCCTCCCTGGCAAGACCAAGAACATCTTTGAGGTTTGTTCGCCTCAATGTCTACATTTGAAGTGGCACAGCGAGTGGTGACACATTTCCAGTGGTGGCTGTAGCCACATCTAGTTAGATGTTACACTATAGTTACTGCTGTGTCGTTATTATATAGGATTTAATTGAAAGGCACACTCTATTAAATAATATGAAATTAGATGAATCTCACAAAATGTATGTGACAATAAAAGCACCTTTACCTTTATATACTGTTATACCAGAATACAAAACTGTAAAAGTCTGACCAGTATATGTTTGTACAGAATGTTAGGTCATTCTGCTGTATTCCTTATACCCTGATACTGTAGTGTATATTCTTACAGACTATCCCAGTGACGCCATGTGGGGTATCCATCAGTGACCGACCTTACACGCGAACGTCACTACTAGGCTTTGTGGGACCGGTAAGTTCTGCCTCATATGTTCAGTCTCTGCATACTGATACTGTTATATGTGTAGTTAAAAACATGCTGACAGAGGAGATGTTAATCCTTTCTGTAAAGAGGGTTTTGTTTTGCTTACAATCATGGCACAACTGGTTTGTCAGAAATTATGTACAATTGTTAAATCTGTCTACAACCTTTTTCTTCAATACAATCTACAGTGTTTTAGAAAGGGAGTAGACACCACTCTGGTGTTAGAATAACAAACACACCTATTGTAGGGCGACCTTTTATGTATTAGAAAACTAAATATGTACATTATTGTCCAGGGCTATTATTGTCACATCACTTATAGAAGCATACCATTACATCTTATGTGAATGCTAAATAGTGCCATTTTGTTGCTCATTCTAGGACAACTTGGTGTTCGTTGTGGGAAAAATGGATGGGCTTATGGTGGTCAGTGGGCGGAGACACAACGCTGATGACGTGGTCGCCACAGCGCTGGCGGTGGAGCCCATGAAGTTTGTTTACAGGGGGAGGTAACTGACCAGGGACGAACATACTCTGAACACTGTTAAACCTGTTGTGTTGATGGGCAGTAGCAACACTGGTAGCACATATTGTAGGTACCACTGATCTGTGATTGTAACTGCATGATTCCTGCATGTGTGTGTGTGTGTGTTTCAGGATAGCGGTGTTTTCTGTGTCGGTGCTGCATGATGAGAGGATTGTGGTGGTTGCAGAGCAGAGACCTGATGCCTCTGAAGAAGACAGCTTCCAGTGGATGAGCCGTGTGCTTCAGGTGATCCACTGGTTCATAATAACGACACTACAATGATGGGAAACAATGTGGTAGTTTGAAATCAGAGGTGATTCTATTTTACATATCCATCTGGGAACTTTGTCAGCCTGGTGTTGACAATTCATGTCATTGAAATAATTAGCAGGGGATTGGACCACCGTTAACAATGTAGAACAACAAGTGTTTGATGATGATTGTTAAACACAGGCTCTAGCAAACGATTGGACCGCCTTCGACAGAACATGACCCACGACGGGATGATTTTCACACACGCTAGCCCTGTGATACTATCTTGATCTCGCATTCTCTAGTATGACTTCATACTCGCAGCCCAAGTTGTGGTTTTGGTTTGGCGTTAGCTCATGACAGACGGTGATAGACAGATGGTTCATCCAATCTCCTTTACCAAACCGATTAAATGGATGGCTCAGATGGTTCAGATGGTTGTGTGTAACCGCTCTGCGGTACTGTCACACGTAGAAATGCACTGTAAAGCAAAGTGTAGTGCTACGGCTTTGTTGATACGAGCGGTGTTCGCCACTTTGCTTATGTTACTATTTACGCAGCCAGGGCTGTGTGTAACATGCTGTGAAAACGGAGGTAAGAAAGAAACGACAGGTTTTAATAACATGAAGAAGTACAAATAGACACATAAACAACGTTAGCCTTAGCTGGTACAAAGAATAACCCGCAATGGGTGAACACAAATGCACGGTATATAAGGACAGGGGAGCAATCAAAGGACGAGGAACAGGTGAAGGAGGCCCTGATGGCCACCTGTCGCAGATCGGCTGTCAGTACTCCGGGGACGGTGCGCGAGAGCACAAGGCCAGGAGCGCATTCGGCTGGGAGGGGAGTGCGTGCGGCCATGAGGTGTTGGACAGCCTCAATAAGCCGTGACACACTCACCTCCATGGACCGGTATCCCGCCTCCAACGCAGACAGCTGCGCACCAGTCCGGAGGGCGCGGCCGTGCCGCGGGACGCCGGCGTGTATTTTTTCAACACGCACAGAGAACGGTATAATAGCAAAATGCAAGGAGATTTTGGTTGAATTAGACAAAAACTGTATTAGCTTAGCATTTAGCCTGCAATAGCTGACTTTACCTTTAACTGTTTGGCACTGGAGCTACACACGAGTGCTGATTGGTCTGGTTGTTCCCTATTCGAATAGTCGCAGCCTCTTTCATCCATTAGCACTACGTCACATAAGCAACTCTGTGCTTGACGTTTGACGCATTGTAAGCTTGACAGCACTGAAATTGAGAAGTATATTTTCATTGGCTGTTACTGTAGCATTGTCACTCATAATGGCCATATCTGTAATTCCGGTGTGACGCTAGTAGTAGCCCAGTTTATTTACTATTTGTTACATTTATTTTAAGCACTATAACCTACTTATCTAGTTGAACAATACCTGAGAACAGCCAGAGTCATATTGGTAAGGTTCTCAACAAATTCCTCTGTGTAAGTTTGACGTCCGACTTTGTCATTGAGTTACGTAGTTGGTTGTTGTGCATGTCAATCAAAATCCCTCTCCTGTGAAGTAGGCGATTCTTGATGCAGTTAGCCAGCGCTGTGTCCCAGACTTTACGTAAATAAAGGCTGGCTCTGCAAAACTACTATTCCAGTAACAAGCGATTTTCAATTGAGAATTCCCAGACTGATATGTAAAGCGGAGCAAATAGTAGAGGCGGAGCTTGCAATACCAGGATGGTTTTGCCCATGCTATCATCACTCACCCACTCTGTCTTGTGTTTTCCCAAACGCCGCTGTGTCCACACCCAGGCGATAGACAGTATCCACCTGGTAGGGGTGTATTGTCTGGCACTGGTCCCTGCCAACACACTTCCCAAGGCTCCCCTGGGTGGCATCCATATCTCGGAGACCAAACAGCGCTTCCTGGAGGGGGCGCTGCACCCCTGCAACGTGCTCATGTGCCCCCACACTTGTGTCACCAACCTGCCCAAGCCACGGCAGAAACAGCCAGGTCGGTCCAAACAGAGCTACCTGTGGACTTGTGTTACATGCATTCAATAGTTGCCTTTACATGGACCCTATGATTTAGATTGTAATCGGGTTAAAAGCCCAACCCGAAAGAAAATGCTCCATTTAAACACCACGATCAGAAGAGAAATGGCCAACCCGATCGAAATTTTATTCCGAAGCAGAGAGGTAGTATAACCTGTCCTATGACCCGATTGAAAGAATAATTCTACCATGTAAACGATTAAACCCGATTACTTCCTGGTTGTGTTCTAATGCACATGCACAGTCTTATGTTTTGTGTGATGCCAATAAACTAGCCTGCACAGCCACTGTACATTGGATGTATTAAGAACAGTACAGTCTAGACAAATCAACTGTGACGCGCGTGGGAATTAGTGCCTTACCAGCCACGGAGCTCTGTTGGTGGGTGTTGGCTAGTCTGGCAGAGCTGGACTATATGGCCAGTGTCTGGTGTAGCCAATACTCTGTTAAGGTAGCCAGGGCCGGTGTGTGCACGTCTCTGTGCGCGTATTTCTCTCTGTTTCTCTGTGACTTTATCTGGCGTCGTACATTTGTCCACCAGTCACACAAATAGCATCACTGTCCGACGTAGCCTAACTAGAAGCTGGTTTTACCATTTGCTAGCGGGACACGTTACATTATGAGCTAGATCATTTGTGCATGTTTAACATCAATTCCGATAATTTGCGACGCCACTTGTAAACACCAGACTCGATTAGGTGACACACCATGTGAACAGGTAACCCGAAACCTCAATCGGAAAGAGTCCATTCGGAAAGACTAAAAAGTGTTTATGTAATCCCAGCCACTGTTTGCCCTTTCTACCTTTATTCAGATAAATTAATTAGATAATTAGTCTAATTCATAAAATTCCCCATAAATGTACCATTCATTTGCTTAGCTGAGAACATATCTCAAAATGCCATAAAACATAACTTGATATGGATATTGTATTGTGTCTCTTTTTTATATGTAGCACAAGTACTGTGCCATAGACGGATATGGCATGTATAGAATAATGTCCTTGTTGTCTTTCTATGTGTTGGGCTGTGTTAAAATATTTCGGTAAGCTTTCCAGTTCCGCTAATGTTGTTGTGTGTGTGGGACAGAGGTTGGTCCCGCTTCTATGATAGTGGGCAACCTGGTCGCAGGGAAGAGGATAGCCCAAGCCTGTGGCCGAGATGTGTCCCAGCTAGAGGACAATGACCAGGCACGTAAGGTAGACAGTCCTCTTCATTTTACCCATCCCACCCCCCCCACATACACATACAGGTAAGGAGCTTTGATAGCAAACACCTCCTTGTCCAATCCCATGCCCTCTACTCTCTGTCATCCACCCATAGTCCATTCCAGTTCATTCATTGGTTCCCAAGCATGCTACTCCCATTGTGTATCACCCCTGTCTTGTGCCATTATCACATTTATGTGTGTCTGTCTGAATGTCCCGTGTGTTTCTGCCTTGTCTCTATAGTTCCTCTACATGCAAGATGTTCTCCAGTGGAGAGCTCAGGCCACGCCAGACCACCCTCTCTTCCTGGTCCTTAATGCCAAGGTACCTGGCGCTTTCAGTCCATTTACTAGAGAGCAACCTGGAGAGATGCTGTAGGTCTGAGGTCAATCCTTTTTGATAGCAATACCCCAGTGTGGTATAAAGTGCTGGGCATAATGCCCCATTCAACACCAGTAATAATATAGAATTCATACATTTAATATTATACTAATGAATCGAAGCCATTATTTCCTAATTGTATATAAAAATATTTATAAAAATGCTGTTTGTGGGGCAGAATGATTCACGGGCAAAGAAATTAATCCCCAAAAGAAAAGATTTAGCAATTGATTTACTTTGAAAAAGGATTTCCTTGATATGATTCCAGCATATATGTTTTTAATTATGTGTGTGTGTGTGTGTGTGTGTGTGTGCGTGTGTTAACTCACCAGGGCACCGTGGCAAACACAGCATCCTGTCTGCAGCTTCACAAGCGGGCAGAGCGGGTTGCCATGGCGCTGATGGAGAAGGGACGTCTCAACACTGGAGACCACATAGCACTGGTATACCCACCAGGTAGGATGTGTTAACAAGGGCGTAGGAGTATGTTTGACATTGAGGGGGGACACATTTTCTACTATAAATCAAAGCCCACCCATCCGCTAAA
>JAODLL010038394.1:0-21556 GCA_026546735.1 Forbesichthys agassizii
AATATCAAAATTAATATCGATATTGCAATTTTCATGATCAATATCGCAATATCACATTTGATCAATATCGTGCACCCGTACTATATATATATATTTATATATTTATATTTTTTTTTATTTATTTATATCTTTATAGTCTGTGAAAAGGGGGAGGGGTTAGCGCAATTGTCCACCTACATGTTCTGCCATCCAATGCTCAAACAAGGGATATAGAATGCAAAATAGTGCAGCCGTACCTACTTAGCAGACACAATGATCCCACCAGAGAGGAGGATTTGTCACTAAGGGATCAATGTTGCCGTGCTTCCAGGTGGGAGCAGCATTCTGCCCGATGCTGCAGGACCTGCGGGAACACCTCGAGCAGAACCCAGACCACGCTGTAGCCCCAGAGTGGTCTGAAACAGTCCGCACTTCTGTAAGTCTGACGTCACTCTTGGTGATTCATCTGCACCCACACAAACAACCTATTTTGGCTGGCAGTCACCTGAATGCCTTGACTCTTGACTGCAATTATGATTATGGGAATATTATGGCATATTAAAGGTACAACCAGCAATTGTAACATAATACTTTTTGTCAAATTCCACTAATTTCTCACATTCCGCTTACTGTTCTCTGCATGCTGGAAGGGAAAAAATTATTTTACAAAGCCCTGGCTCCATAAATAGGAACGGAACATAAACAAAGCGGCGAACGCCACTCACAACAATACCCTAGCCTTCGCAGCGAGTTTCCAATGTGTAGGGCAGCTCTCTGAGGGATCATGCTATGGCATTGACGGAGAGGTGTTTTTATTTGATGCATTTTTTATTTTATTTAACCAGGCAATTTCACTGAGATTAATGTCTTTTTCAGGAGAGACCTGGCCAAGAAGTAGCTTTAAACATATGAGTTAGTAAACATGTAAAGTAGTTATACAACCAAATATACAAAAAAAAAAACCATTTTAAAACCTAATTTGTCAACTGAACAGATGAGTGTAATTTACAGCCACAATGTCCAATAGTCCTTTGCTCCATATCGTCAAAATTTGTAAAAACTGTTGAAAGGAACAGTCAGTCATTTTCCAAGATGGAATAAGATATTTGATTAGTTTAAAGTTATCAAGCATTCTCGCGTGACTAACTAATCCTGCCCTTTTTGATAGATCACGTATAGCTAAGTTAGCACTGATACATGCAGCTGTCGGTATGCTAACAGAATGTTAGCTGCTGGCGTATGACCTGTTCGAATGCGGACAAATGTGCCGATTGTCAAGTCTCTTTGTATGACGGCGTCTGCTAAATGATGTGGATGTAAACTCTGTCCTGCAGGGTTTCCTCACCGAGAGCCTCTTCCACCGGCTGCTCTCGGAGGACACTCTCCCCAAGAAGGCCCGCCACCGTCACCACCATCACCACCACGCTCCTCAGCCGGCCGCGGAGGGTGGGCAGGGGGGGGATGAGGAGGAGGAGGAGGACCCCCTCCTAGGCGGGGTGGAGGAGGAGACCCTGGTCTCTGACGGTGCCTACATGATGGATGAGGAGGATTTGGAGAGCACGCACCACTTCCTCACCAGCCCAGACTTTGACGTAAAGATGGAGGGGGGGGACAGCCTTTCCCAGGGCGGCTACGACAGCTCGGATCAAGAGGCGCTGCTGGACGACGTCATCATGCCGCGGAAAGACTCTGACTCTTCGTCCAGCTCTGAGGATTGACCAACCAACGCCTCCACCTCACAGACCCCATCACCCGCCCTCCCCATACACACACGCACACCTTCCTCTTCCGTTTGCACCACAAATGAATCATGTAATGCCTGTCATTTATTTTTATTGTTACTTGTATCAGATTATGGTTGAACGTGTTGTTTTTGTTGGATATTTTCATTCGTTTGTTTCATGTTAGGGGTATTTTCCAGGGAAGGAGCAGGTTTGCACCCGTTGTTTTCATTTGCCTAATTCACAATGAAGCTGTTTATTTTGTTTCTCCCCCACCCCACCCCACCAGTTCAACTGTCACAATCAAGTCCTGACTAAATGGCACCATGGCAAGCTTTCATTTCACAACTTGAAACACTTGTATTTCTTCCTCCAGTCCTCTGAATCTCAGTGCATTCCCAACCGTGACCAAAAGGGGGCTCTTGCTGTTCTTTTATTATCCAAGAACATCAACACTGGCCCTCTAGTGCTTTCCTTAAACTGGACGAGTTGACAGACTAGTACCGACTAGAGCCTGAACCCAGATCCCACATATCTCCAAGATCTGACCTCTCCTGGCCACATTTGTGTCCAGATGAGTCAAGAGAACTGCTAAGGGTCAAATGTGGATGTATACTATTTTCATTATTGGGGAGGGGAAAGGGGAAGGGTTGTATTAGTTACTGATGCAGTGCTAGGAGGAGGAGGAGGAGGAGGAGGAGGGGGAGTATAAATGTATAATGTAGAGCTGATCAATTGTGTGCTATGGTGCAAAGACAGCTATGAGTTAATTATTCTTGTTTTATGAACTGACTGTCTGTGATATGAATAACATCAATCTACAGTGAACATGAGTCCTCTAGTCTCTGTATTTGAGTGTTTTTGTTAATTAAACTGATGCAGTAAAGAGGTTTTGTAGATTAGGTAATGTATAATATGTAGGTTATTTACTAAAACAAAATTAAACTTGTTTTTTTGAGGATTCTAGAAGTTATACAGTACTATAGAATTTGTCACTAATCAACACCAATATTATTTACGTTTGTGCATTGGAATACCAAAATGTAGTATGAATATGTAGGCTACTAGTACATCATTGCCTATTACGGTCTATGCAGCGTACTTTAAATGGATGGAACGATTATGTTGAGTATTTGTTTTGAAGCAGTGCCTACATGAAGCGTTTGCGTGGTTAGTCGGTGACGTTATTTCCCGAAATAAAGGAAGCCGGAAGGAATGTATTATACAAATATTGGTTAATTTCGCCTATAGTTTTGAAACCCGTTATTTTAACTGGGCTGATGTAGACAATTAACCAAAATGACGATGGAGGTAAGAAATATTTAACTATTTCACATTTGATATTAATTTTAAATAATTTTGACCAGGAAAGAGCCGCATATTGTCGCGCGCAAGTTGCACAGTGAAGCTTGTTGATAACTTCGGAAATCTACAGAAGTAGGCCTGCTGGCGGACACATGTTAAATATGACATTTTCAGGTTGTGTTAACGCTACTATATGATTGTTTCTGGAAGATTCGTTTTTATATTTTTATTATAAGCATATTCCTCATTGTTGTGCAAAGAACGCATTATTGTTGCTGGTCGTTGTATTTGAGGTGTCAGTCATTTTATACGACAAGAATTACCGGTACTGTTGATCGTTAATCTATAATAAAGCCTTAATAATCGTATTCATCATTCATTATTGTGCAGATGGTGAGAACCTCCAATGTATCTAACATCACTAGAATAAAATAATGAATTGAATGCGTTATTCCGTTTATTCGCTTGATTCAGGCTACACAGTGGGTCTCATCCATTAGGTCCTGCTGTTCATCACGTCGACGGGATCGACGAGAATCAGTCTATCGATTGGTTTAGTCTGGTAGCAAGGGCTAGCCACCCCTTGTGGTGCTTCTGCTTGAATAGTGTAGCCAAACCTGCTAGCATATTTCGATGGATTAGTTTCGTGTTTGGGGTCTGTCCGACTGCGTTTTCTTAGTTATCAGATAAATAAAACCGATCACTGCAATCATTTGGATAATATCTATATTTAAGCAGCTGGCCATTGTTAAGTTCCTCATCAATTTGGTAGCAAGTCTGACTAGCCTACTGTATTTAGCTTGTTAGTTGCTAGCCTACCAATGGTTGGCTAACTAAATGGATAGTACATTGTCTTCAAATGCGTGAACTAAAATTATTTACGTGTTGAATTGCAGTATTGTCACGACTATTTGTAAAGACCTGTCAGTGTTTACATCGAATCAATTAAATAATGGATCTCAACTTTTACTCTGACCTATCGGATGGTTGTGCCCAGAATGTCGATTCTGGGTTCTTAGACACGCAAACCTATGGTGGTTACCAGGAAAATAAGGTAATTACTAGGTGGCTCGAATGGTTTATAACCACACGGTTTACCACCATGCAATATTAACAATCTGTTCGTGTTTAGTTTCCGGGAGGTGGTGACAGTTACCTCAGCATCAGTGGAGGGGGGCATCCATTCCTTTCTGCTGAGGTGAGATGACCCTATACAGACGACGACCCTCTATCA
This sequence comes from Forbesichthys agassizii, assembly GCA_026546735.1. NCBI lineage: Eukaryota > Metazoa > Chordata > Actinopteri > Percopsiformes > Amblyopsidae > Forbesichthys > Forbesichthys agassizii. The sequence goes on from JAODLL010038394.1 coordinate 4,240, forward strand.
TTGTCTTGATGTTCGACCTAAGATATTTGTACTATATATTGTTTCTAAATTGACCTCTTCGTCTTAAACCAGCATTTATAACTGCTATATTCTTTCTCCCAATTCAGCAGACATTCCATACCCCGAGCCTAGGAGATGAAGTATTTGAGATTCCTCCCATTTCACTGGATGCAGAGTCTGCCCTGAATGTGGTTGGCGATGTGGTGTCCCACTTCAGTGAACTCTCAGCCGGTGGCGGGGGTCCCTCGGGCTCTGGTAGCCTTGTTAGCAACCTTGTAGTTGGGGCAAATGACCCATCTTTTGCCTCCACGTTTGTGAACCCCGGCCCCCAAGGTCTCGAGCATCTCAATCTAGCAGTAATGAATCAGGCAGGAGGCGGAGCCTTGCTCAGCTCTACAGCTTTGGTTAGTAATTGTCAGTTAACTACAGTTGCATATTTGTTAATTCAGCTGTTTGGATTTGTCCCCTGTCCTCATGTTGGGCTATAGTTTGGTGTTGGAGTAGCCTCGTGTGATGCAATCCCAATCCAGCAAGCGCCAATTTGATTTCGCTTTGATTTTTGAAGTCTGGAAAATTGTTTGTCATAAAGGCGGTGCCAGTACATTTAAATCAAACTTCTGTAAGCCCTGTCTGCTTTGCAAATATTGGTGGAAACTGATCAAGCTCTTTAATCGAGGTTGTGAGATCAGGATGGTATCACTAGGCCAGTGTTACCTCAAGACAATTGAGTGTGTTTTAACATTTCCCCAATGCTTTTCGCAATGCCTTTGCAGGAACTGGGAAATTCCAACGGCTCCCATTTCAGCAGCTCCTCCCCGATGACCATTGACGTCCAGCTCGGTGACATTGGCCATGGCCTCCTGGGCGGTCAGCTGAGCACCATAAACCAGTCGGAGCTGGGCCTGGGTCTCGGCAGCGGGAACATTCTGGCACGGTCCAACTCGCCTGACCAGCCACTTTCAGCCACAGCCTCTCCCGCTGGCTCTCTCCAGGACGAAGACATGGATGACTTCAGGGTAGGTCTCCTGGCACCGGGCGAGTTAAAGGTGGTCTGTACGACATTTTAAACATGAGTATAGCAGCAAACTAGCCTGGCGTAACCAGACTCAGTTTTCACTTATATAAGGCCTGGACACGCTCCATAGGTAAGTGTTAACAGGCGTTCTAGGTGTAGACCTCTGGTTGATGTTCAAACGATTGCACAGCATTTAACCAAGTCAGCGTTTCTACAGTTGTTCTGATCTCGTTATCTAGCTCTACCACCACTTCTAAACGCGCTTTGACCTCACTGTCATCTAACTATAGCCAGAGACACTGTATAGAGGAGACATGCCACTTAGAGAATTTTGAATATAGCTCTATGGTAGAATTCTTAAACGCAAATGTGGCAGTTGGAGGAAAATATCAAAACACTTTTATAGCACATTTAAGAACTGTTCAGTACTATTTTCTTTTAGGGGTGGGAATCACCAGAGGCCTCACACTATATTATCACGATACTTATGCCACGACACGATATTATTGCGATTTAAAACATATTGCGATAATTTGCAATTTATTACTTTTTCCAACTTCAAATTATGTCCCCAAAGGAAAACTTCGTCATCTCACATAAATTGTATTGCTGCAAAATGCTAAATGTGATCGTCAAGCCGACTAACTGACATGAACATGTCATAAATCTTGTATACACCAAGTTAAATTCTCATGCAATTTTCATAATGAAATTGCGATACTTGGCGTCCATGTATCGATACAGTATTGCTATGGGAACTATCGCGATACTATGCTGTATATACACCCCCCTCTACCCCTCCCACCCCCTTACTTTTCAGCCTCTTCTTCTTGTAACTAATCAGGTGTGCTCCCCGCCCTCCCCACTCTGCTCTTGCGCTGTCATTCAGAAGAGTGTGCTGGTGGACTCCCCCATATCGCTCTCCTCCGTCCTCGCCCACATCCTCCCCCACCCACCCTCCTCCTCCTCCCCCTCCATCCCCGCTGCCGTCAGGCGGAGCGGGGGGAAGCCGGCCACGCTGACGCCACAGGCTCCGGCGGCTGCCAAGAAGGGCAGGAAGAAGAAGGACCCCAACGAGCCGCAGAAGCCCGTGTCGGCGTACGCGCTCTTCTTCAGGGACACCCAGGCGGCCATCAAGGGCCAGAACCCAAACGCCTCTTTCGGGGAGGTGTCCAAGATCGTGGCCTCCATGTGGGACAGCCTGGTTGAAGAGCAGAAGCAGGTGAGGGCGCCCGCTGCCGAGAGCAAAGCATATGGTTTTGTTTATGGATGCATAGAGCTGCATTCTGCACAGGGTCTACAGCTGGAGATGATGTTGCAATATATTCATGATGAATTGTCTCTGACCGAATTAAGTTAAATACAGTTAAAATGGCCGCTGCAGCCGCTGTGTAGCCCGCGCACTAGCGAAAGACTCTACGTGCTCATGGGCTCTAGTGTCTGTTGCCAGAGCATCCTTGAGATGTCTTTGCTGCACAACCTCACCTGCTGGCTAGCGTCCACAGTAACATTGCAGGTGTCCACAAGATGACAAGTGGTTGTGAAGATAGGCCCTCAGACATGTAATGAAATGTCGTGGACACGGTTGTGTTGCTTTTGTACAGGACGTTTTCCTTCTATTTTAACACGATGTAACGCAGGCGGTGATAATAAGAATAATATGCATATTTGCAAACAACACTGTGGAAACAGGTTTGTTTGTGCGTAACACAAATGTGGGTTCTCGTTATCTGCCTGGTTCTTGCTAGGTGTATAAAAGGAAGACGGAAGCGGCAAAGAAGGAGTATTTGAAGGTGCTGGCAGCTTACAGGGCCAACCAGCTGTCGCAGGTAAAGCCGGTCACCGCCTCCGTTTACGTTTGTACAGCGTCTACCCCCCCCACCCACACACACGGTAATCCCTGTGTTCGCTGCCCCAGCCTGCAGGTGAGGTGGCGGTTGCCTCGTTGCCGCCCGCAGCGACCCTAACCTTCGCGCCCACTGTGACCCTCGCCCCCGTGACCCCCGCGGCCCCCGGGGCGGCGCAACTGGCGCGGCTGGCGCAGGGCAGCCCCGAGGAGAACACCATCACCAACATCTGCGCCTCCAACATCATCCTGGACGTGCCGGAGGTGACCACGCGCTCCCGCACCGGCGCCAACCGGTCGCCCGTCGCCGCGGCGGCGGCCCTCCCGCCCGAGCACACGGTCACCAAGATCATCATCTCCAAGCAGATGCTGCAGGCGGGCGGCCAGCTGGTCACGATACTGCCCGCCGGCGTCACCGTGGCGACCGCGGCCTCCCGCCTGCCCCCGCCGCTCCAGCAGATGCAAAGCGCCCCCCCGCCCCCGAGGCTCCAGCAGATGGCGCCGGCACCCCCGCCGCTGCAGGCCAAGCCCCGCGATGGAGGCTCCCCCGCGGCGGGGCTCCCCTCCTCCTCCTCGGCCTCCGCCACGCCCCCCCCGCCCCTCCAGATCAAGATAGTCCCCGCCTCCCTGCAACAGGGAGCCAAGCCGCTGCCCATCATAGTGAGCACGGCCGGGGGGGGCGTGGCCTCCTCCCTGGCCCCGCCCACTCGTGCCGTGGCGGTGCAGCTGGTGGCGGAGCCGCCTGGCAGCTCAGAGGAGGACGTGGTCAGCGAGGTGTCGCCCTCGGAGGAGGTAAGCGTCAGCCACTGGCCAATGAATGCACACCTCTGCCCCCCGTCTTCTGCAGTGCGCATGTACACTGTGTTATTTGTGCCGTAGGTCCACATGGAGTTGAATGACTGCAGCGACGCCCCGTCCTCCATGTGTGTGTGTGTGAGAGCTGGCTGCACCAACCCGGCCGTGGAGAGCCAGGACTGGGACAGGGAGTACTGCAGCAATGAGTGTGTTGCCACTCACTGCAGGTGTGTTGACTGCTTGAAGCCTGACACCATATTGGCGTCCATCTTTATTTCATTACAAGTTTTGTGGAAACCTGGTTCGCTGCACTAAACCGCCGGGGAAGTTGTCCATTGGTACTTCAAAAAGTGCTTGTGGTGACTGACGTGGATTAACTGACATGGTTGTCCATCAAAGTGGTTCAGGGTCTCTGTGTTTGTCTACCAAATGAGTTTAGCACTAAGAGGGCCTATTTTCAGTACAGTTCCTATGGAGGTCCACACAAAAACGCTGTTGGCACTCAGCGTTTTGTTGTTTTTGTTAACATTTCTACTTAACTGGTCTCACGAGCCTCACTTTGACTTCTTGTCTGTGTGGCCAATCAGCGTCGTCGTTAGCTACGGGCGTGGGTTTGTGTGACGTAGGCAACTTGAAAACAACTTGAAACTGAAAAACGGCGGGTCCTACAGAACATGGCATCAGTTTTATTAGAAGAGCGAAGGCTTTTCTCAATGGGAAATATGGTTTCACTCTCCCCCAGACTTTTCTACTGCAAGAGTGGATAATTACAGGCCGTGCATGGTTCACACATTTGTCCATCACCTGCCAAGTCTGTTTTTGAAAGCTCCTGCCCTTTTTTAAAAATGGTTTCAATAGACGGCTTCCCTGATGGATGTGTAGCAAACACAGATATCTGACATGTCAGGTTAATATGCTACGTCTGGCCAATAATGATCCATTGTCCTGCTTCTGTCTCCTTCTCTCATTCAGGGACATATTCATGGCATGGTGCTCCATCCGGAATCAGAACATGGGAACTGTCAAGTAAAATACACAAGCTGATTGGCAGCAACAAAGCAAAATGCAACCCTTTTTTCAGATGGAGGCAGAAGGTGCAGACTCGATTAAATCCTTATTACAGCTACACCGTAATAACATTATGCATATTGCATACAGTTGAATAATGTCTAACTGCACTCAGAAAGGAATAACACTCAAAACAAATCTTGCATGCATTTCTAATCATGTTTTGTTCAAGTTGCTAGTTAAAATATTGACAGGTAGCGGTATTGGTACTACAGTACAACAGCAGGCAAGGCTTCCCCATACCAGCCCATGGGCCTTGTGCAAGAATTAAATGTATGAACAGAGTTGTCCTTAACAGTGTATTTAGGTTTCAAGTGACTTTCAAAGATGACCTACTCACAGTGACCTCCAATTTAGGTATTTGTGGGCACAAACAAAATGTTAGCAACCAAAACGTAATATTTTCACTTTTTTATATTGGTGTAAATATAACGTAAATTATTGTATAAAATGTGTAATACACAATGGGGACATTATCCCGTTTGACAGTGGTAGGCTATTTGACCATTCAATTCATAATGTAATTGTACATTTCAATTGTATTTCTATTTTAATAAGGTCTTATTTACCTCTGTTGCATTGTATGAAATGGTCAATATTGTGATAAGGCTTATCCCATCTTTGATATTCAAGTTCACCTTGTTAAGGGAAGAAACACGTTCTTGCATGAGGCCTGTTGACAGACCATAGATCTTTGGAGTGACAAGGTCAGTTTAGCTTCACACCATATTGGACCAGACTGGGTCTGCTATGTTCAAAGCACTGTAAATACAAAAGAGAAAAGCTGGCAGTCACTCGTCTAATGGCTGCTGTTCATGTTGCCATTTGCTTTGTTGTGGAGCCAAGCATCTGGTGGTCCGTAGCGGTACTGCATCTTAAGCACTGCTGAAAACCTGGACTCAATAGTTGGTGTACATGCTGATATGCAGTGTTGTTTGTACAGTGTTCTGTTAGCAGCATGAACTGTTAACGCCCCAGTAGAAGGACATGAGCATAATGAAGAGCAGATTATCCATATTTAATTTTATACTATACAAGTGGCATAAACTTTGTTGTTACGTAAAACACTGTTCAAATTATTCTTAAGTGTTAATCTCATTTAACAGAGGACCTGAATTTTGTCAGCATCCGAAGTACAATGCCAATGCCAATTCTCAGCGTTACATGTAGATGTATACATTTAAGTGTGCTGTGTATTGTACTGTATCACCAATTGGAGAAGGACACTAGGTTTTTAATTTACTGGTTTATATACAAACTATTTGATTAAAATAACACTTTATCTTGGAGAAGATTGACATTGTATTAAGGTAAACTCACTTTTCCAGGTGTAGTTTTTATTCTTTTAATAAAAAGGTTTGGCCAGTGAAGTGTAAACTGATTAAAATGTCAGCTTTTCCTAAAAATGAGTTGTAAATAAATTCTCAGTCTTCTGTTTTTTTCAAGAAGACTTCAAAATGGAACCAGGGGCTCAAAGTAACACTGTACAATAACATATTTGTGTGTGTATATATGGGGGGGGGTAGGGTTTTTTAATGGAAGTTTAACAAGTTGAGTGTACTTGTCTAGAAATCAAACTTTTTAATATATACATTCTTGGCACATTGTTGTGTTCTATGGTAGGAGCCCGTTTTTAATTTTAGACAAAATATACAAAAATGGCACTTTTTACTAGGAATGACCCAGTAGTATTAAATTAACTTCTTCACTAATGGGAAGTGTTATGTTTTCAGTGTGAATACATTTTGAGAGGTGTGGTGAAAATTAGAATATGGTACAGACCCCTTTTTAATCTCCCTTAGAAATTAATAATTCACATTTAAATATATGTACCTAAACCATTGTCTTTCCTGAATGGGTAAAACACTGTACTTCACAACGAAGTACGTTTAAATAAATATCTGAGACATTCGCCGCAAATACGGCTTTCCTCATATAGGACTCATTGAACAGGCTCCCACACTATCATGTTACTTTTACAATGGAAGCTCTGCTTGGTGTATCCACACCGAACAGTGCTAAGCCCAAGCACACTGGTTCAGTCAGCTTGGCTTGGAATCTGTGCAGCTGAAACCACTTCATAGGGCTCACTTCAGAAAAGGTTATGGTGCCATTTTGAAAATCCACCGTTGCCGCTATGCGTTTGTACTTAAAGGGCGGCAGGACTTCCTTGATGCCATCGTGGCAGGCAAACTGTTGGCTCTCGTCCTCCTCGCTGTACGTCACGCTCCAGGAAAGCGCGTTGAGTCCAAAAACGCTCTCTGCTTTGCCTTTGCGCTGAATGGCCTTGGATGACACGGCGATGGTCCAGCAGCCCTCAAGCTCCACCTCCCATGAGTGGGTGCCCGTGGAGAAGCACAGGGTGGAGAGCACCTGCGGGACATCGTCGAAGCGGGCCTGGCTGCTCGGGTAGCCCAGCCTGGTCGCGGTTCTCTCCACTGACGCCAGGTCCACAGAGAGTCCCAGGTAAGGACTGACAGTGTTCAGGTTGAACGTCAGAGGAACTCTACTAAACCCTAAAAGACACACATTCACATAAAGCCTACGACACAGGAGTATTTATTATCCTAGCCTTATTCAAATTAAATTAAAACTTGATGTTTTTATTGTCACTCTTACCTTCATTTTGTGATGCTGTGTAACTGTGGCTCTGTGATGAATGTTCACCCAAGTACTCTATCCATGGACAAAAGAAATCAAGCATTACATTGTTATGAAAGGCTGGTGTAGTGTCAGTGTCATTTAAAAGACAGTGCAACCCATTTTTTTTCTGGACCACAGGTTGCCCTTGTAAGCTTCTCAAAACAATTAGAGAAACAACAGAATTACATACTACAGAAACAACGCATTTTTTAGTGTTTGAATAAAAATAAACATTCCTACCTGCAATGCTAGAATAAATGTCATGTAAGTGATGCTGTTGCTCAATCAATGTTTCTGACAGCTTCTGGTTATCCATAGAGTAGCTATAGGCTGGACAAAACATAAATAAAAGCATAAAGCACAAACCTCAGAACTTTTACGAAGGTGTTAACGGAGAGAAATCTGTTCAAATATTTAGTCTCACGTCCCCTCACCATAATACAGAACCACGAGCCAGAGGAATAGAAGGGTAACCGTGACACTGTTGAGGAATGAGTAATTGGAGTTTGCTTTGCGCTTCTGTTGAGAGCAAACAGCAGCACATACAATGCATTATATAACAATCAAGACGTTTTATTTGATTTGGGAGTATTCAATTAATCACTTAAATATACAAGTATTGTATATAAAACATACAGCTGTTGACAAAATTATTTTATATTGTTAAAGAAAACTCAGTCACAAATTACTGACCAAATTAAATAAATGTACAGAACAGTATCAAATTAAAATTAGACCTTGCTTTTGAATTGTGGTTCAACAGAATAATAAAATGTAAATCTAATTAAACTGGCCTGGACAAAAATGATGGTGAGTACTACAACCTTTTGAGGCAATTACTGCAATCAAGCAATTTTTTCACATCAACAGGTATTTTGGCCCATTCCTTGTGAGCAAACTGCTCCAACTGTCTCAGGTTTGAAGGGTGCCTTCTTCAGACTGCATGTTCCAGCTCCTTCCACAAATGTTCAAAAGGATTTATATCAGGGCTCATGAAAGGCCACTTCAGAACAGTCCAATGTTTAGCTCTTAGCCATTCTTGGGTGTTAATGGCTGTGTATGGGATCATTATACTGTTGGACCGATACCAAACTTCCTGATACTGGGTGGCACATTTCACCCCAGAATGCCTGGATAGTCTGGAGTCTGCATTGTGCCGTGCACAGATTCAAGACACCCTGTGCCATATCCAGCAAAGCAGCCCTAGAACAACCAAACCTCCATGTTTCACAGTACCATGTTCTTTTTTTTTGGATGCTTAATTTTTGCATCTGTGAACATAGAGCTGTGACTTGCCAAAAAGCTCGTCTCATCTGTCTAAAGGGCATTCTCACAGAAGCTTTGTGGCTTGTCAATTTGCATTTTGGCAAATTCCAGATTCACCATTTTCTGATTTGCTTTCAACAATGGTGTCCTCCTCGGTCATCTTCCATAAAGTCCACTTTGGTTCAAACAGCGACGGATGGTGTGATCAGACACTAACGTGAAGTTCACCTCAGGGGTCTTCGGTTACCATTCGTATTATCCGTCTCTTCGATTTGTCATTAATGTTCCTCTTGCGGCCACGTCCAGAGATGTTGGCTACCGTCCCGTGGACCTTAAACTTCTGAATAATATGTGCAACTGTAGTCACATACATCGAGCTGCTTGTAGATAATCTTATAGCCTTTATCTTTAACATGTTTGTCTAGAACTTTCTTTATGAAGCTCTCCTTTGCTTTCTGTGGTCGATGTTCAGTGTGGTTCACACCATGAAGCCAAACAGCCCAGTTACTACTTTTCACTCTTTAAATAGACAGATTGATTACAAGTTTGAAGACACGTGTGATACTACTTACAGGACACACCGTAGTTTAACATGTCTTTATGGTCAAATTATTTTCTATCTTTTATAGGGGTACCATCATTTTTGTCCAGGACAGTTTCATTCTTTTTTTTTTAAACTGTTGAAAAACAATTCAAACGCAATATCTGATTTCCATTAGTTAATGTTCAGTACATGTTTTATTATTACTTGTCAGTTTCAGGTTATTTCAGTGACCATTGTGTTTTTTTCCCCTTTCTTTGACAAAGGGGCACCAACCATTTTTGTCCACGTCTGTATAAACAATTGTATTCTAGGTTTGGCTACAACTTATCTACATAGTGTATACTGTACTTATGTTTCTGGAGGTGTAAATCAGAGTTAAAAGGCGCTCACTTCATTTAGCATGTATTCCTTCAGTTTTTTTATGGCTTCGTTGGATTCCATAATATTGTTGTCAAAGGACTGGAATCGCTGTTCCATCTTCTCCTGTTTCACACACACAGTTTTGGTTTGTGGTATAAATGAAAGAAATGTGTAAATAATGTATACCATAAAATGAAATCGTCTATTGGTTTGACAGAAAATAAAATAAATATACATATATATATATATATATATATATATATAGAGAGAGAGAGAGAGAGAGAGAGAGAGAGATAGATAGATATAGTTTCTCAACAAAGCTGAAGCAGGTATGGGGGGTTTCCTACATATAAAAACTCCCGTTTGAAAAACTGTGAGACTGGTTGTCTCACTGATACATCATCAGTCTGCAACCCCTCGATGCAAAAGCGCTTGTTGCATGCATAGAAAACGATCTGGCCAAGATGATATTAGCGTATTTGCGTGATATTAAACAGTGATTGGGTGAGATTAAAGATAGGAAATCTAATCGTATGCGAGCTGGTTTGTAACATATTGGTGCAAACTTCATAGCAAACGCTTTTGAATTGAGGAGTTCCAGACTGCTAGTGATATCAAACTGTAGTTTGTGAGATCAGGATGGTATCACAAGACTACCCCGTTGCTAAACTACACCATTGCTAGACTTGCAGTGCAAGTCATATATAAAAATCTGGGACACAGCCTTGGCTAACTGTTTTAAGACCCGTCTAACATACAGGAGAGGTATTTTGAACGACCAACTACATAACTCAGTGTCCAAATTGTATGTATATAGCAAAAGTACCTATTTATTTGCTGCTTAAAAGAAACGGTAAGGCTGGCATTAGTAAATAATGCATGCTGCACTAGAATTACTTACAAACATGTGAGTGACAACTCTAATGCCAATGAAAATGTACTACCCCACTATCTGATCATTTTGGCATGCTTAAAGTCTTTGTATCAGACATTCAGCACAAGTTAATGCTAACAAACGGAAGAGGCTGAGAGTGAGGCTAGGGTCTTTGTATCAGACGTTCAGCTCAAGTCAATGCTAACAAACGCACGAGACCGTCGGGAACTCACGGTGAGCATGCGGCTCAGGACGCTGGAGGACTCGATGGCCACGTTTTTCAGCTTGGTCTCCAGGGAGCAGATGTTGCAGATGTAGCGCCTGGAGGAGTTGCAGTAGTAACGCAGAACCTCGTCCCTATGCTGGGGACACTTCCTCATAGCCAGGTCACCCAGGGGGGTGACCAGGGGGTGGCCCGTGTACGCCGGCAGGCTGTGGTGGTCCCTGACGTGCTCGGCGCACAGCGACACCTCACACTTCAGGCACGTTTTGACTGCAAGCACCGCTCTGTCCGGGCAGCAGTCGCAGTACACGTTCTCTTCTTGCTTCACCTACAAGTGTGCAGTGTTGAGGCTACATATTACTTAATACTTTCAAGAAGTTACTATTTTACTTTTAGTTACTTTAATGCATTACATTACTTATTTACTCCCTGTAGAAAGAGAGATGTACATTTACAGCATTCGGCAGACGCTTTTATCCATTGCGACTTACATGTAGTACATTTGTCAATAGTTGGACAGGTCATACACCAGCAATTTTAAGCAAACAATATTCTATCAGAATAAAAACAGCATCATGTCATCATGAAAACGACCATGTCAATATCATTTAATCCACAAAATAGCTAATGGCCTAATTAATGTATGTGCTTTATACATAAGAGCAGAAAGGGTTGGAGACCCTTTCTCTTTCTGGTTCACATGCAGTCAGCGTGGTTGTATGCAGTGGTAAATGGACTATTTAATATAGCGCCTTTCTAACCTTATACCTTATGTAAAGCCTCTGACATTCCCACAAACATTCATACACCGATGGCGATGTCAGCCATGCAAGGCACCATCGAACCACCGGGAGGCAAGAGCAGTTAGGGTTAGGCGAGGTTAGGGTTAGGTGTCTTCTTGCTCAGGGATGCATCCAAATAGTCTTTTTCGCTTAGGAACCTTCCTAACTGAGAGAATGACCTGGAAGTTTCTAGGTCGCAGCCATGATAAGAACTGTTGGAATTCTATTATTGCTAAGGAAAAGTGCTTCTTTGCTCCCTTTAGCATAGGGTACACTGGAGCATCCTTTGCGAAAGGAAAGGAGATATGCCGTCCCACAATTCTTTTGGTGTGTCAGAAGGAGTAAATATTATATTTATTGTGCAGCAATTGTGATATTGATAGGACACCATTACAGAATGTTCCACCTTGAACGACTTTGTTTTTAATCAGATTATAATGTAAGGATTATTTATGTTTCCACTGTCAAACGCTACTTGACAGTATATACATTAGGCAATAAAAAGTGTTGCTCTGTTGAAAAACAGGTCTACAGCAGTTTGCACTCATTATATAATTTAACAAAAATAAAAATATATATTGGTTGTTAGAAGGTTGTCTCTGTGTGTGTGTGTGTGTGTGTGTGTCACAAGAAACCAAATATTTATAAGTGACAGTTGTACCGGTACCTTCTCTTTGTTGTTTTCCCAGTAGTCCTCAACTATGTTTGCCAGAGCATAGTTCTTTTGTATTTCAATCACTCTGCCAAAGTAGGCTCTACAATCCGCGCAGCGAAAGCGCATGTCTGTGGAATGGTCAATCATTGTATCTAGGCACACTTTGCAGATGCTGTGGCCGCACGGGAGTTGGCGAGGCTCTTTGAAGATGTCGTGACATACCGGGCATGTAAGCAGGACCTCAAGCGTAGATTTTTCATGGTCTGCCATATTTCACCTGCTCCTACGTGGGACGACAGGACAATAAATAGTTAACTAAAGTTGAGTGAACCACCCCTTTCTCGCTCTCTGTGGGCAATACTTATGTCAGATCAGTTTCAAAGCAAATGGTCTGCAAATAGATTACCTTAACGTTGTATATGTTCGTGTCTTCTGTATTTTGCGCTGTCGAAAGTGGAAGCACTGTGTATTTATTATGTATACTTCCTGGAGGCGGGATTTAACAACGGACCAACGGCTGATATAGACGATACAGTAGGCTATATGGCCCAAATTTGTATTGCTGCGACATTAGGATAATATTAGATCAATCATTTTCATATGAAATAGATGAGGTGTTTAGTATGTAATGCAATAGACTATACAAGGTGTGTAATAGTGTCCTTTAGCCTACACATCGGCATAGCAATTCATTGACGTTTTCACAGATAAGTCATGGGGAGCAAATAACTGAACTAGAAAGGTCTATGAACCATTTTTTATTAATACTAAACAAATAATCAAGACATTAAAGATTATGTAGATATCGTGAAAAACAAACGTACTAATATTTTCTACTATATAAAACATTTATAATAGAACCTAAGCAAACTGTAAGTCTTTTTTACACAAACACTTGATGTTTTGGTCATATATAAATGTTTAGTAAATAAGGTTTAAACAATGTAAAACTATCAGTGTTGCTACTATATTACACTTAATGCAAAACTCCAGTGACACATGTAGATCAACAATATCAAGTGTGTTGACATTTAGGAATGTAGTAAGTAATGCTCTATTGTCTGGGAGGAATCTATTTTTTTTTCAAATAGAAAATAAAAGCAATTACATGTATATCTTCATTAAAGAACAAAACAAAATATTTTGTTGAAATTTGATCAATTTGGCTTGAAAAACGTTAAATCTAGTTACAAAAGCTTTTCAGCTAAGCAGTCAGTCTTCAGCAAGAGATGATCTATATAAACACTTTTTTTTTTTAAATGAGTTCACAGGTCACATCCAACTACTCTCGCAAAGGCTAAAATACTGCTGCATTGTGTTCATATAGAATATGTTATAATATATTTGCCAGAACTGTCCAGAAACCCCATTTAATAGCAACATTACAATGTTTTAAAATGCTTGCAAAGGACCACCAACAAATGATACTGATGCAATTTCTAACATTGCATGTACGTTGCATTACAAGTCATGTAATGTTTTTTTTCGTGAGGTAGCAAAAACACAATTTCGTATACTGATGGCTCTTCTACAAACCAGCAATCGTCCTGAATGAAGGAACGGGAAACCCACACTGGCTGAGACTGTGTTTCTCAAGATTCCTCAAGATGCGGAATTTCTTCCCGCAAGTTGGGCAAACAAACGGCTTTTCCCCCGTGTGGAACCGCAGGTGCGCCTTCAGATTTTCCCGGAGCCGGAAGCTTTTGCCGCACTGTGCACAGGTGTGCGGCCGCTCGTCCGTGTGGAACCGCTCGTGGCGCCGCAGGCTCTTCCGCAGGGCGAAGGACTTGCGGCAGTGGGAACACGCGTAGGGCTTCTCTCCGGAGTGGAAGCGCTCGTGGCGCCGCAGGACTTTCCGCCGCTTGAACTTCTTCCCGCACATCTCGCAGGGGTAGCCGTCGCGGGAGTGGGCCACCACCCTCTGGAGGCGCCACACGCCGCTTTCGCACCGCGTGAAGCAGCAGAGGCGGTGGCCCGTGTGAACGCCCTGGTGGAAGCGCAGGTCCCGGGGCACGGGCGAACACGCTTTGCCGGCGGAAGGGACGTCTGCGCGCTCCGCCTCGGACACCGCCAGCAGGTTGACCAGCTGCACGGAGCAGGGGCTCATCAGTTTCTGGTCCGGGGAGGTGAGCTTCAGCTTCAGGTGGAGGTGGCTGTCCGTCTCTCGGACCGTGCGGATCCGTTCCCACACCTTCACCTGCAGGACACCCACAGCCCCGTCCGAAGGGGACGGGCTGTAAGCAGTGCCCTTAGCAATGCTGACGATCGGCTGCTGAGGGTCGGCCTGAACGCAATCGTCTTTACTCTGCGCTTTAGGAAACTTGTCGTCTGCTGTCAAGACCGATGCCGCGGGCCCGACTTCATCGCTCTCGTCTTCCAATTTGATCAGAGGCTTCTCCTCTTCGTCCACGCCTCGATTAGGTGTGCGTGGTGGCGAAGGCCCACGTGTTGAATCTGTGTGGAAGTATTGGCGAAAGATATGGTTTTAATAATCATTTTACAATACAATATAATTTCATGGTTTATTTCAAGAGGCTACACCTGCTCTCTGCAATTCACAATAGTCTATCATACAATAGTCTATCATATTACCGTATATAATCTACAATAGTCTCAAGAGATTTGAGCGTGGTATTCCCTTTCACACGAGCAGCAGCCACCTAAAATGTACTTCTCATATTGCATCTGATTTTGTGTCACTAGCTGGGTTTACATGGACTTTTTTGTCTTTCCCAATGGAAGCTTTCCGAATGAGGGTTACCTGTTTACATGGGATGTCACCTAATCGGGTCTGGTGTTTACATGCGCTGTTGCAACTTATCAGAATTGATGTTAAACATGCACACACCTATCTATCTCATAACATAACGTGTCCCGCTAGCAAATGATGAAACCAGCTTATAGTTCTAGGTACGTTGGAGAGAGTGAGGCTGTTTGTGTGTCTGGTAGAGAAATGTACGGCTCCAGATGAAGTCACAGAGAAACAGAGAGAAATATGCACACACTGACCCTGGCCACCATAACAGAGTAGGTATTGGCTACACCAGACACTGCTCCACGTCCTCCAGCTCTGCCAGCGAGCGTGCGCACTATAGCCAACACCCGCCAACAGAGCTCTGTGCGATCACTTTTTATCAGAAAGTCACTTTTGGGCACAACACCGGTAATAACTCCCATTCACTTATTTGCGCGTGTCGCAGTTGATTTGTCCAGACTTCGTATCGTTCTTATAATACATCCATTGTGCAGTGGCTGTGTGCAGAATAGTTTACCGGCATCACACAAAACGTAAGTCGGGGCATGCGCATGAGAACGCAACTAGGAAATAATCGGGTTTATTAATCGGTTACATGGTAGAACTCTTCTTTCAATCAGGTCAAACTACCCCTTTGCTTCGGCATGAAATATCAATAGGGTTGGTCATTTAACCAGATTCCAATTGGAATAATATGGTAAATGTAAACTCAGCTAATGTTTACACTTGATTCAATGTAATGAAGTAATAATGAGCTATGGCAGACATGCTAGCAGCGTAGATGGGTGCACTGGATATTAAACTACTAAACCACTTTCAAGATGCAACACCACTCTGCCTTTGGCGCAACATTGTAGCCAGCAACGTGTATTGTAGCCTACTACACAAAGAACATGCTTATCTCTCACCTTGCTTGTGAATGTCAGATTCTGGACAACTGGAAGCTGGCGGCTCTGTCTCAAGGTTACGACTGACAACAACCCGGATCACGCCCTGAAAAACATTGAGCAGTGAGAAACAAAGAATCCTCTATTAACTATAACTATCTAAAAGGAGAGCTCATGTGATTTCGTTAATGTTCAACCAGGAACCCAATACAATCCCAATACATACTGGTTTCGCCATAAAAATTGCATTGCATTC
This sequence comes from Forbesichthys agassizii, assembly GCA_026546735.1. Classification (NCBI taxonomy): domain Eukaryota; kingdom Metazoa; phylum Chordata; class Actinopteri; order Percopsiformes; family Amblyopsidae; genus Forbesichthys; species Forbesichthys agassizii. The sequence continues at coordinate 20,209 of JAODLL010038394.1, forward strand.
TGTTGCATTTCCCCACCTTCTTTCCAAGAGCCAAGCAAGCTGGGTCAACTTGCTCCTCATCTTTAACAAATCGGGCGTGTTCCATAGTGACATCTTCCTCCTCCAAACACTGTTGGGAACAATCGCTCCTTCCTTGAGTAGCTGTGCGGAAACGGGGGAGGGGTAAAAGTGGGACAAACACAAATTCCATTACACTACATGTAGTAATGAGGTGTGTAAATAATACCAACACACCGCCAATTGAAAGAGTTTGTTATTTACCAATGCTGACCAAAACATTAACAAGAACACATCATGTGCATACTATGGGAGATAATATTGAGAAAACTCTTAAAGCCGTTGCAAAAGGCAGTGTGTGCTGCCTGTTGGTGTGCAGTTTAGTGCAGAATCCTTTTGTACGTTTACACGACACGCATGCGATTTTAGTCTGGGGCAACGTCGATCCTTGTAGCCCTGCATAGCACAGCATATTGGGCATTTAAAAATGTGCGATGCAAACTTGCTAAATTTGCAGAGAACGCATGCACGCTGAATGCGATCTTATTCATTAAACAACTGCTTTAAAAATGAAACATTATCACTATTACATACCGTTCTCATTCACCTGAATCCCAATGCTGCGCCGGAGTTTTCCGTCCGTTTTATCAAGATATTCCGGTGATTTGTTTTGTGCGGTCCACCTTTCGGGTTGGACGAGGGAGCCAGCTACGGCTTGGTATCGAGACTCAAACAATTTAGTTAATTCCAATGTCGCCACTTTCACCAAATCTCCTAAAACGGACTCCACCTGAGCTTGGAAGTTGACGTGGGGACGTTGAGCAGCCATGCTGGCAGATGTGAATTTGTAGTTATTCGATATATATTGTTCCTGGCTATCTAGGCCTAGGAAGTTAAAATCCAGAGGAAAAAATATTTACCAGCTACTAGGGCCACATGGTTTAGGGAAGAGAGGCGTGTCGATAGTTCACGCATGCGTAGTAGCAACCTCCCAGAATACAACCGACTGAATAGAATAGTCTGTAGAATGAAGTAGAATACATCAAATGGCCATCTTCTAGTCTAAGATATTTTTATTCACGATCTGTATATTGGTCCTGTCACTATATTAATTTGTATAACATCCACAAGCTGGGTACTTGTGGATCCATTTTGATCCTATTGTCCTATTTGATTAGTTTTTGTGGCAATAATTTTATTCAAAAACCTCATATTCCTCTTATTCAGAAAAAGAGTTTATAAATAAATTTAAAAAAAAAAAAAATATATATATATATATATATATATGTGTGTGTGTGTGTGTGTGTGTGTGTGTGTGTGTGTGTGTGTGAGAGAGAGGTTTCTGAATAAT
>JAODLL010038405.1:0-21554 GCA_026546735.1 Forbesichthys agassizii
GCCCACTTCCGGTTGCCCCGCCCACTTCCGGTATATATATATATGTGTGTGTGTATATATATATATACAGTATAGGCACAAACGCATACTAAGGTCAATCAAGGTGTGATTTACTGTTAGAATGTGATTCCTGCAGCGTGTTAAGGATATGCACAGCCACAATAGTATGTGAAGGCTGTGATGTGTCTGAGCATAGCCAGTTATTGTTGTTAATGTGTGCATTACACAAATCCAAGGTGCTCTCACATACACAAATGCAAAGCAGCTACTGTCACCACTGTGTGGCGTGAATGTTAATATTGGCCAGCTAGTTTAATTAAAAAACACTGAACGACAAACGCACGCATGTGCACACGCACGAGATCAACTATGTTTGATTTATGGTTTTGAACAGTTTACACACATTCTTTCCCTCTCCCTCACACACACCATTACAGTGGTGTCCACTCTACCGCCCATGCATTTTTTACATAATAATGATAAATCTCATAGCATGCCCAGGCTTGCTGAATAATGGATGCTTGTCTCCACCCTGCAGTTTAAATATATACATATTACCACATGAATAATTAAGGCATTAATTTCACAGCTGTCTGTTACACACAGGAAGTATTGGAGGCATGGCTAAACTTACTCTCTGTACCTCTCTAAGGAAAACAAGCTGCAGGAGTTAAAACAATAATTCCCATTTATTTAAGAAATGTATAGCCACCAATGAGTCTCTCATTGTTAACACAGATAATGTCTACTTGGGACAAAATAAGAGAGTGGAGGAGAAGAGAAGAGACTCATGTTAGCCAGAACCTTAACAGTACACTAATGTACTTAAAGGCAGGGTTCGTCATTCATGCTAACTTATCTTTAAACTTAAATCAAAACAGTAACGCACCACCTTACCTCACAATAGCTGACTTTACCTTTATACCCATTTGCCTTACAGTAAGGCCCATACAGTACTCACACAACTGCCTTGACTTCTCTGTGCTGGTCTGGAGCTTCTGCAGAGACATTATTTATATAAAAGATTCAGAATACTGCAGAAAACAGCTGAACCATTGAACTATTAAGTAAAGCATGTGGCTACACACAGTGCATAGCATAGAAGTATAAACTCTGGGAAAGTACATTTAAACCTTACAGTAACCAAACCTTTTAGCGTTTTTTAGATACATTTCAGATTTCACAGATAATGCAGCTGTTATTGTATATCCTAAAGGCAACTGAAAGTGCAGTTATGCTTGGTTTATGAAACTAGATGGAGCTAGGCTGTCCATTTTCCAAATTCAACCAAATAATCAATAACTAATCACAAAGAATGCATCAGTTGACCCGCCCTAGGTGATCAGAAAGCCAGGAAGATGTGCAGTCAAGTAGTCTACACACCAATCTTTCCAGTTGGATTTTTTTGGAGCTAAGATTTTAATGGAAATAAAAATAACATCTGAGCCATGAAAAAGTTGCAATGTTCCAATAACAATATATGTGACAATAGCTAAAATATAGCTAAAATATTTTGTTACTGTTATACATTTTTATCAATTTCTAAGTTTTATGAAATGTGTTTAGATGGTTACTGTTAATATATTGACATGATTTTTCCATTATAAATCCAGGCACAAATCAACGCAGACACCATGTAGATACAGAATGCTATAAGCTTCTGCAGCATCCACATGTCCTCCTCTGGGAATGACCATAGTAGCCTATGATTGATGGCCCTATCAGCATTGCCCTGGACTGCTCAGCTGGTTGGTGACTCTAGCAGCTCAGTCGGTCTCAGAGCTCAGGGTTAATCACATGCAGGTGTGTCTTGTCTGAGCCTGCACCGCCCCTCGCCCAAATCACACCCGGCAGAAAAAAATTTCAATGACTGGCACACGCACGCGCACGCACGCACGCACGCACGCACGCACGCACGCACGCACACACACACACACACACACACACACACACACACACACAATGTATGTGTATGGTTCTAGCTCCTAAAGAATATAACACCGGTTTCACATGTTGACCACATTGATTACATTTGTTTCACAATTACTAAGACACATGTCTTGCCTTCACCCAACTGTTCAAACCAAATCTTGAAGCTACATTCACAAAACCTGAAAACTATTTTACATATGCTCAAAATCAAACACCTCTCCGGGAACCATCACCTTATCATGGTGGAGAGGTTTGTGTGTCCCTATGATCCTGAGAGCTGTGTTGTCTGGAGCCTTGTGCTCTTGGTAGGGTCTTTCAAGGCAAAGTGGTCTCAGGGAAGACACACAGTACTTTCAGATCATACATACACAGCCAGATGCTGTAAACCAGGGCTATTCAATTACAAATCCAATTGGGCCAGATTTTAAAGAGAGAGTGTAGATTTTGGAGGCCTCAATTTCACATTTTGGCAAATATATAACAACATCAATTTAGTAAATCTGTATAAACATGTATTTTTTGTAGGATGCTATAAAGGTACATTAATTATTTAGTAATAGTAATAATACACTCATTGCACAGTAACATACACGTGGGTTTTTTGCATTCCGAAACACCGGGAACCGTTGAAAGGGCATTTGAGCTTTGTGCATGCTCGTATGGACTTCACAGATGAATTTCATCGCACAGATTATTAGGTCTGGACTACTACATTACAAATGGGCTGACATGATGTCTTGGCTCTAGAGCAGTTAAACAAAAAAAAGATTCACTCCATTATTGGTATATATTGAAATAGTGTAAGCCATAACCATATGGTGGTAGTTGGTGGATCGCATTTGGCCCACGGGTGCTAATTAAATAGGCCTGCTGTAAACGCTACAGAGCATTAGACACATACAAGTCTACTACTTAGTACTGTACTTAAGTAACTTTTTCATGTATCGGTACTTTACTTTGTATTTATTTTACAACTTTTTACGTGATACCTGGATGAATCCAATCGGTCATAGACAGACCGATGCTGTTTTCTTCTTCTACTGAGTTGTGGGATGGGCTGTTAATGGTTAATGCTTAATGATTACACGGTATCCTGATACCACAGTGAAAGGTGACAATGTCTCAAACCATGGTTGGATGCACTATAGCATAATAATAATATAATATTATAATATAAATTGTGTCTAAGTGAACTTGATTCACAAGAGTGATTCAACAAATGGGTTGAGGCCACTGAGCATTTGTTTCTGGGAATAGGGTTTAGTGTTTTAGCAATTGAAAAAATAAAGCAGATTACTTAAAAGATCCTCAGGCAGTATTAGTAGAAATCTTCGCTCAGAGGGTATTACACTGCACCAAGGCCCGTAGGATTAGCCCGAAATGGCTTCTGATTGCAATTGAGGTGGATTCGGACCAAATCTGGCGATAGGCTGGCCATTCCTGGAATCACATTCAGTAGGCACATTAACCTTTATTACTGGCCAGCTAAGCAGGTTAGAGGAGATTGGCAAAAGAGAGAGACAGTCCATGGCTTGTGTGAATGTGCTAGCCTCGGAAGAACACCCTATCTTCTACATATTGTATACTGTATATGGGTATAGCTTTCAAAGCTTTGGTGATAATAGTAACAAGAATGTGAATATCAGTATTTTTATTAGTTTGTGCATATTTGTATGCACATTTGTGCACGCAGAAAAAACTGCGCGCACACAGCTTTCCAGAAATAGTCTAACATATATTTAAGCGATCCGGCCCATTCCAGCTCAAGACAAACAATAGGGCGATGTTTACATAAAATAAATCTCAATTGAACGGATAATAATGAAGCACAAATTATTGTTCTGTTTGTGCAAACATGCCCAGAAGATGCACAAACAAATGTTATAAGTTAAAAATGTATTAACATGAATGCGGTGTTCAGTAATAAGTCACACCATTGTAAAAATGGTTTGAGCACACATTTTTATTTTGCATGCACAAACATGTACAAATTAATAGAAATACTTAACTATAGGCTACTTTAAAATCCATGTGTGTATTGCCAAAAGGGAGCTAGGCATGTCACAAAAAATGTAAAAACTTCTAATATCACAACATTTTATAAATGTTATGGATTTTGCCAAATTTCCATAAAAAGGTGATTTCAGAAAAGATTAATTCTAAATTATGTTTAAAAGACAAACAACATTATATGAGATATCCACTTGCCTCTTCTTTTTAATTGTTACCGTCTGGGAGATGGTATTGCCCCCTTCTCAAATTAGGTCCAATGTTTCATGTTTCTTACGCAAGCCATCAAATTTGTAAATGTAGCGTAAGGGCTTGTGTACAGCTCAGCGTCTTTAGCTATACGCTTCTATGTAGCTAGCCTTCTATGTTTTTGAGTGCGAGTTTGAAAAGTGTATTGGTGCACCACTGGATCTGGCATAAGTACACGTATCAGCAGTAAACAGTGGATCTTAATTCAAAAAGCTAATTCAAACGTGTTAGCTTCAGGTGTTCTGGGCTGAGCCCTGAATGTGGAGAAGCTCTGGTGACAATTCTGCCCAGAACAATTATACTCAAAAACCAAAGGCACACACTTCTGTAAGTCAATGATGGGTGGTCAACCACTGTGTGTCAGGGAGAGAGAGTTTTTAAAAATGAGGATCTACTGTTTCTCTCTATCTCTCTCTCTCTTTTTCTCTCTCTCTCTCTCTCTCTCTCTCTCTCTCTCTCTCTCTCTCTATTTCTCTCTTTGCTCTAAAGAGGTATGCACACTCAGTTTACAGCTCTTTTTTAAATCTCTAGAGAAAGTGATACCTGGATGAATCCACTTAATTTACTGCATGGCATCGAGCTGTATAGATAGGTCTCATTATGCTTTGTTTGTATTGGTGTATATTGTGTATATTAATGAAGAAACCTGTTTATATATGACTACAGACAGTAAATTAGACAGAGATGCACCCCCTTTAAACCAGGCCAGGATATTTCTGTCCTGACCAGGCCAGTGACCTCTGTTAAAAATGTTAAGGTTCAGCCATGTGTGCACGCTCGTAAGGTTCAGCCATGTGTGCACACTCGCTTCATTAAGGAATGTGAGTCACATAAAACCTATTTCAACTGTGGAACTGCTCATGTATCACTTGTAGCGTTAGCAGCAGCCACACTGCCGTTTTATTCTGTTTAATTAACTGCCGATTTCCATTTTAATCAGTGTGCATGTGCACGCCTTGTCCATCTTTATTGTGAGTAGATTTGGAATGTCCCCTGAAAATGGCAATAATAAATGAAACATAAAAGGTAGTAGTTGCAAACAGTCACATTATATGTAGATCTGTGTGCATGCGTGCGTGCATGTGTGTATGTGCGTGTGTGCGTGTGTAGGCCCGCGCTGCGTGCATATTCTGTGATTGTTTGTGTCTGTTGTTGCGTCTGTTATATCTTCACTGTTAAATCACCTCTCTATCGATCGGTTTTCCTGAAAATGTGTTTTCCATTGATTGACAGGGGGGCTAATTAAATAATGAAAAGAGGGCCCCGGGCATGAGCCATTAATTGTCTCCACCAGATTGAACAATAAACCTAATCTCAGAAGGAAAGGCATATTTAATAACGGTTGAAATTGTTTTTATGGCATATCATTGACAAACACAGGTAGCAATCATTCGCCGGTAATTGCTGCCTCTTGCTCGCCCCATTGCTCTTCTTTACCCAGACTTCAGAGCAGATCACGGAGAGAAAGTGAGATACTTGTCAACAAGTTTTCTCTCTCCTCTCGTTATTTCCGTGGCCTCAAAATGAACCTGCACTCACAGCATCCACAGAGGAACGCACACTTATATTTTCCTTTTATATTTTGTTATTTTTTTGCATCATGACAGCATTTTCTGTGCGACTCGCACAGTGCGAGATGAAATGGAACGCAGTGGATCGGATTCGCCTCTCCTCACTCATAGACCCCCACAGACACCAAAGCCTCTCGCCAAACCGGTGACCGGAGATTGACTCCATAGCGTCAAATCCCCGAAATTAACCGATTTCTACAGCAAAATGGAAGAGGGGGGGGGGGGATGAGGAGGTGTCGGATTAAGATAACAACGGCGGCAAAACGGTTGGAGATGAAAGTGAGCAGAAGAAGTGGGAGGGGGAGACAACCACTCAGAGAGAGAAAATGACGGGTCAGGAAAGAGTGACGGGAGTGAGAGGAGAGAGATATGGGCTGCCTGCATCCCTGCTGCCATAGGCTACCTAATGAGCCTCCTGCCCGTGTGCCTCCTCTGCTCACGCAGGAGATCATTAAAAGTGGAGAGCTGCCCCCGGTGGCTGGATTGAGACGTGAAGGGCTGGTGCTTTGATAAGAAGCTCTTGGCAGACAGATGACCGACTGGCCACCCCAGGCCCGCTTCGAGGGGAGCGCTGGCCACCGGTCTGCTGGCTAAACCCTCCACAGCCCCCTCCCTACCACATCTACAGGCACTACATTTAGACCATTTGAAGAGAATGAGAAATGGCAGACACCATGAACCAGCCTTCACCTCAGACAGTTGTTGTCAGTAAGGATGCTTCCGCAGGGTTTCAGTTAGACTACTCTAATCAGTCTGCTCTCTCTCACCTTTATAACTCCGGTGATAATGGCACAAAATGATAAAATGACCTTGTAACATGACATTGAATTGTTATACATATTTCAACGCTGACCTTTGTGTGAACTGTGCCTTCTTGATCCACCTCCTTTACACTCTCTGTCTGACAGAGATTGTCCATCCCCAACTGGGAATCCAACCCCAGAGCGGACCTCTACAAGGCAGGCCAAACCCCATGGGCACTGGCCTACGTTACCAGCGCGTCCTTTTGAGGTGTCGTAGAGTAAGGATTACGTAACTTAAACGCATGCAGCGCTACCAGCTGGCCACGCTAACTTTGCACTGCATCATAGCAATATTATTTTCACTGACCTTTACATACTGTATGTACTATAAAAATGGTCAATATGTAGCCCTATCATATATAATTTGTGCTCACTTACCACACTCTTGCAAATGGATGCACTTCTGTGGAATCTGGTGTTTGCAGTGAAAATATATTAAAGGCTTGGGAAGGGGGATATCACATTCCATATATTTTACATGACAACCATGAGGCTATGTTATTGTTTGATACCTGTTTTATACTCAGTTTCCCTATTATTTACATACCTGAAAAGTTACAATGTGTTGGCAGCAGTGGAAATAACATAATTAAAACATAACAAAGGTCAATCAGTTGAACATTGGCTACAGTCGTCTTTGTGTCATACTGTAGTTGCACTGTTCTTGAAGTGTTGTGTTTCAGTGCAGTTGTGGCTGAGACAGCCTTAATATTGTTGCACAGTTCTGAGCCTGACCCTAGACTGGCCTTTTCTAATTGATTACCAATGCATTGATTTGTATTCATTTTACTCTGGCTGGGTGATTGAGTAAGGTTTCTCAGAAACCTCATATTGATCAGCTGTTAAAGTGTTGTTAATGAGAGTGAGCATGAACGAGACCTTGCCTATGGTACAACTGAAATATTGCTCAAACATGCCATGTCATTAATACCAGCCCCAATACCATCCCAAATGCCACGTTTTATTTTTAATTACCATTTCTGATCATTTATAGCACTTCACTAATGTGTTCCAAGTCGCTGAAACAGCAGAATGCTCTGTCTAAGCACAGTACATGTACATTTATTTGAGATATTAAGATGCAATTTACAGAGGGTAGTTTGTGTATTTTGACAATATAATGGTGAATGTGTCTACAATGGCCCTTAAAACACAATAGCAAATAGGAAAACACAACTCACAAAAATTTAACACGACAAATAATAAAACACAACCCCTAAATTTCAATGTTGTATTGTGTATTTTTTCATTGTAATTAAAATGTAGTTTTTGTTCTTTTTGCTGGAAAGGATGTGGTAGTATTGAGAAGTATTGTGTCTGATATGTCTGTCTCTTTTAGATGAATGAAGGGAGCTGAGTTATACATATGCCCTTGAAATAACTTCTATTTTGAATATTTGCAACATAATAGGATATTAAGTTCTGCACATATCTTACTGTAAACAGGCAAGAGACCCAGCGCCGTAAAATGCAGTAAAAAGCCCACTTGAGACTCATATTCTGAATCTGCTGTATACATGCTACTAAAACCTGAATAATATCGGCATAGCCAAGGTGTCTTAATAAAGCCCTATTTAGCATTTTTCGAAAATGCTAAATTCGGAAAAAGGCCTAATTGGGTATATGCTGTTTACATGACACCTATCAAGTTCGGAATAATGTTGAAATACTAGTGTGAATGTAAATGTAGACCATCAAGGACAAGAGAAACACAAGGGCTTACATAGCAAAACACAAGACATGCCATTGGACAGAGACAACGAGGGGCAGATGAAACCTGTAAAACAAGCAACATCGGGTCTGAACAGAGAGCAAACCACATGGAGAATATGGACTGCAAGACAAACAGACAGATTGTGATTAAATTGTTATTTGGAGTGGGAAATTTTGAAATTATGTTGATACCATGTTGAAGTGACCTTCAACCTTTCAACTTGGCTGAGAAGAGGAAATCATGGTGATTCCTAGATATAGACCTTGAGATATCTCCAACATAATGGAATAGGGGAGCTTTTGAATATTGTGTGTATCTGTAACAGCTTTGTGGTCAGATATTTAATAGTTTTTAGTTTCAGGTATACTTTATAAAGCACACCCAGATCTGAAACATACTCATAATATAATATCCGAAAATCCTGCCCGTACATGAATGAACTTTGCATTATTAATGTCGCCCCAACAACACTTGAACATGACGTACCTCTAATTCCAACTTCAAATGGAAGGCAGCATTAATCCAGCCTTGACAATGCATTTCTAATTTGGGCATCTGGACCATCTGAGGGAGCATTGAATGGAGCTGTATTTGTTTGGATGTTGAGTTCACATTATTGACAACAATCTTTATCCAATATTGCTTACCCCACTTTTAAGGCCCATAATCACATTTTTATATAAATATTATTAAAATATTACTTTATTTTATATTACAAATATGTGTCTACTCTGAGAACAAATAAAAGGTTACTTATCTAAATATGCAAATTTAATTAAAGATATTTAGCTAAATTTTTATACTGAGATATAATGTATAGTTAGTATAAAAACATTTTTTTCTTCATTAAAATGGCTAAATGTAGTCTGATTATATGCTAATAATTGTCTAAATACTTAAGAATCTTATTTTTGACAATTATAGTGAAAAATATATAATATTTAATATAATATATAATAATTGTAACTCATTCACCATATGACTTTGACCATTTGCACAAGCTTCACTATGCGATGACGGTCAATGCATGTTGCCCTTTTCACATCCTTTCAATACAACTGGATACACCTGTCATACAGTATTAATGCTGTGTACATAATAATTTATGTATAAATCAAGTCACCATTGATCATAGTTTCATGTTTAATTTAAAGGCATTTGGAAAGCATTTTCTTTGCGAGTTTGGATCAACCTTCCAGTACACAAGCAGCTTTCTCCTGGAGGGTTCAGTCGATTTATCATTGTCTATAGCACCAATACCTCTGGTAAAGTTGTTGGCACTGGTCAGTTGCAGCCAGAACACATTAGTATCCATCATATATATTAAACTACAAGTGTGTTCATAGACATTCCTTATTTTGCTATTCTGCTCTGCTTTTAAAGCCAAGCCGTGGAACGCATGTCCTGCTAATAAACCACCAGGCTGATTTCCAAGCTCCTGACCCCCTGTTCAGCTCAGAAATACCCTCCATCATACATACATCCTGTTGTGTGTGTGTGTGTTTATGCTGCTTCTTGCCCTGCTGTTTCAAAGCAAGGACCCCCACAATGCAGCACAGCTTGGTGCTTGATCCAACTTCCGTCTATGTATGCTATTGCTACCATTACCTCTGCTGTCACGCTGAGATTGGTTTTCCATTGTGTGAGTGAGAGAGAGCAGTCCAGTTATTAAGATGATTTAAAATGAAAACATCAGAGGGGAAGCTTCTCTGCATGTTTAATCCCCCAGCTCAGACACAGACACGTGTGAATTCACCCCATGGAGAATTAAATACTGGGAGAGAAGCCCTCAAACAGCAGAGCTGAGATACACACATAGGGACAATACATACATGAACAACACTTTTAGAGAGAGAGTATACATACAGAGGAAAATATAATATTTATACAACCTGTATGTACTGTTTATGTGACTTTATTTGACTATAAGTCATTAGTACTCAAATGTCCTCCATTGACATAGCAGTATCTATGTTATGATATCATTCAATGTACCTGATATCAAGCTCTAGTCATTAATAATAGAATGATTTTACTTGATGGTAGCGGTGTTGGACTACAGTATTGACTGTAAATATAAATAAATGACAACAGCTAAAGCATGATTACATTGAGCTTATCTAAATTAGATGTGTGAATTAGGTGAATAGATAAATAATAATAGAATGGATAAATAAATAAATTGCTACAATATGTTGGATTCAAATGTTACTGTAAGATGCTATTGGAACAATCCCTTGCAATAAATCAATGTGAAATACAGTAGCATGTTAATGGACAGCCTAGGCCTAAGGAATAGAATAACACACAGTAATAAATGTGAGAGAAATAACTGCTCTGATCCAAAAGGGACATTTTTGCATCTGTGTAGATGCCATTGTCCTTTTTGTTACACATCCATTCCTGTGTCTGTGTGACACGTCAACAAATGACATCAAGGTATGAATATTTTCAACTGGATCTTCTACAGTATGCTTTTCCTATGCATCCTTTTCTGGTCCTAACAGCTCGTTTATTTTTTGTGTGACATTATTCATTCACATTACTGACATCAGATGAACGTTTGAGCAATTATGATGTGTAATTTCAGAGTATGTGTGTTATGTTTAGAACATCTTTTGATGAAACACAAACTAACTGTGAAAGTTTCCAATGTCAAAATGTCACTTGTGACACAGCTACTGCATGTAAGCAATACTATAGTTTGTATCACAGCATGGGTGAGACGAGAATACAAATGTGGCATGTTATTTACCGTTGTACTTCAAAAAGTACATGTTACGTTCAGGGCCGCGCTGCCAGCGGGCGGCTCACCCCCAACAACGTTACCGGGGCCTGCATGCTCCCGCCTCAGGGTACCAGACGTTCACTTCCCCAGCGCTCCCTGTCTCACTGTGTTTTATTTGCATATTGTTTGCACCTGTGGGTTTAACTTGGGTAAATAGGTTGGGGCTTTCATTAGTTTAAGTGTCGGTTACTGTTTCGGGTTTACAGACGTGGTGAGGGTGTTCCCTTTTTTGTCAAGTCAATAACTTTATGTGCAAACCTGCGCCTGTTTCCTGCCCTTCCCGCTCTCCAACGTAACAAGTAAGGACTAGTCGACTCCTGGGAATATCTCCCCCAGAGAGGCTAGGTGTGGAGGGGCGCTCTCTTCCCACTAGGTGCGTCATACAATGGAGGAACCCCAGGTGTGGCTCGTTGGCTGATCAATCTCCTCCAGGAACAGAGGATGAAAAGGCAAGATGATGGGGAGGCTACTCTCACACACAGACCAGTGCACACAGGAGTAGTATAGCAGTAGATAACCTGGTATTTGGACCTATGTGTGAATTACCTGCTTGTCTTTTCTTCCCATGTGTCCCAGTGACCTTGGACCATCATCGACAACACCTTGGATCATCAAAGAAATTGACTGAGCATAAGGGAGCGTGATCGATCCTTTAAAAAAAATATGTTAAGCATACCTCTCAGCCTTATTCCTTGCCTCAGGGGTTGCCACATGTACACACATAATATATACAGCACCTTTTTAAAAATTAACTTTACAAAGTGCTTTGACAGACAAAAGAACAGAACAGGCAATTGAATGCAATAGAACAATAAAATGAAGTAGGGACAAGGTGAGAAGAATGTTCCTTTCATTTGTTTTAAATAGAAACAGAATTAAATAATTGTGCACGCTTTATCTCAAATACTGATTGGAAAATGGTTTGTTTCCCATTTTTAATTTCAGAATGGAAACTCAAATGCATGGAAGGCATTGAACATGTCTCTTCTAGGTTCTTTAGGGAGGAAGTTAAGGTCATAAATCCTCACGTCCCTTGAAAAGCTATCAGCCTTGATCTGTTTGCTGTGTCACCTCTGTTGTGTCTCTGTTGGCTTCCTCTGAGTCTCTTGTGCACTCTTCCCCACACCAAGACACAAACTGACACTGGTAAACCACTGGCATGATTGGAGATAGCTTTTGGCTCTCAGGAATATAGATAGGTGTAGCTAGGGGTGTGTGTGTGTGTGTGTGTAGAACTGCTGCCAGTGTGGGAGGATTATTTAGTTGGACAAGGCTACTGACAGGGCCTCAGCATAATCTCGCCGCAGTATTTCATCTTCCTGCATCCCTGGGAAAACAGGGTACACACACACACACACACACACACATTTGTCAGCTAAGGCACAACCTACAGCATCCATTGCAAATCAGCTCTCTGTGGACCCCCTTTCCATCACTTTGTGTTATTTTTCCTCCAGCCTGGTAAAGTGCTATGTTGATCTGTGTGTGTGTGTGTTTGCACGTGTATGCATGTGTATTAAAGCTGACATGAAAGTGTGGGCTAGCCTGAAGCTTGCTAGTGGAGTATACTACTTTTGCTGTGTGTGTGTGTGTGTGTGTGTGCATGTGCATGTGCATGTGTGTGTTCATGTTATTCTTTCCCTAGGGCTGAAGGGAGATGAAATACTGTGGTATGATTAGGCTGAGGCCCTGTCAGCAGCCTTGTCCAACCCAATAATCTTCCTTTATTGGCAATAGTTCCCTTGCTGTCTGTCTGTCTGTGTCTGTCTGGCACAGGGAGCACAGAGTCAAAGCTACCGTACAGGTGTTTCCAACCCTGTGACTGAATTATGTTCACTGATGTCAGGCTTGGCACTCTCAAACTAGGCCTTGATTGAGAGCATGATCTGGTGGACCCATTGTGTCATGTGAAATGGAAAAAACATTTGTGAACGATGGATGGAACTCCCTCTGTTTAGTGAAATCTGCGTGAGGTGCATATTTTTGTCTTATTGAATGTGGACAGACCTAGAACATGTCTGTCAGCGCCCATATGACACAATGTGATTTCTATAGATGTACAGCATTATACAGAAACAACTGAATAAGGAGTCCAATGAGCTGACTTCTGTCACTCTTCCATGCCTTTGGAGTCTCATCTGGGCTGGTCTTACAGCCCAGCACAGAGCATGCTTATTAGTGTGTTTGGAGGCCAACGGGTGTCAAGTCCCCGCTAATGTCTTATGATGACATCAGTCAAAACCACAAGCTTTCCTGGAAGTTGACGCTGACATTCTGACTAAATAGTTAAACAGTATAAATATTGCATGTGTTGCACTTGAACTTGTCATAATAAAAGGCCACTGTAAAATGGTCAGATATGTCCTGAAATATGGCATTCTGATGTACAATCTTTCAGTCAGAATGAAAAATGTACGCACCATCAAATCGTGATATCTGTGGCTTTGATTTGTGATAAAATGTGAAAAGTAGTGTTTATATTATTGTTCAGTATATGATTGTGAGTGACGTGTTAATATTTGTGATAAACAGTTATATTTAACAGTGATTGTTTTGGGATTTACATTTATTTGTTTATTACAAATTTATATTTGCAGAGTTGGGTGGTCTTTTTTTCAAAATGGATATCCAAGATACTGCCCACTAAAGGTATCAGTTATTGACTGAATGAAAAACGTTCCCTTTTGCCAACACCAATGCCAAATAGCGCCAAATTTCCCAAAATGGCTGCATCCACAGCAGTCTTCCAGGCAGAATAGACTGTTGGTTCCTTACAAGGAGCAAGCATGATCCCTGCTTTTGGGATAAGTCATCATCCCTTCTCTTTCTCTTCAACATTCTTGTGGAAACATAATTTTATAAATGAGCTGTTTAACTTGACATCATTTTTAATGTTGCAGAATTTACGACACTTCTGACCGCTGATGCATGACCCAGTTAATCCCGTCATTGCATTTCTCCCAAACTATGTTTTGGCTTTCTAGCTGACATGACTTAAATTACTGTTAATTATATCCAGCCAAGAGTGGCCCATCATTGTTAAAAATGCATTATTAATGAACTTGGATGGAATGGGATGGGATTTATGTTTGTTCTGACCACATAAAAAGACATCAGAACAGTAACCAGGGCTGATCTCTACTGTTAGACTGGCTTGTCTGGGGACTACCCTTATTGTCCTTGAACTTGCACGACAAGTGCTCTTCTAATTGTGATGGTTGTGAGTGTGGTCTCTCTCTGTCTCTCTCTCCCCCCCCCTTTTCATAATTTTTCTATCGACATGACATACCTATAAATCATTTATATAATTAATTAATCTGAACTAGAAAGTAACAGTGTCATAGTTGGATGTTATGTTCTTGATAAAATATTAATATAAAAATCTGTTTTTAATGTCTGAAAATGGCTTTACACGTCATATCTATTAAAAAACACCTTAGACATCAAAATCAATGGATCTTTCGCCAGAGTTTGATTGACAGGCAATCTGACTAATTAGAAGGTCGAGATGTTGCTATGCGTCAGTGTTGGATAAACATGGAATCACTGTCGCTCCATCAAATGTGTTAACTTTAAACTTATATTCGTTGTGAAAATTTCAAAAGGATGTTGTTATCGAACATAGACAGTCACATATCCTACATAGATGTACGTAGATCTTTCAATTTCCTTAAGCAATTTGCAGAACAACTAAACAATGCTATGGATTTTGATGCAGCCAAACACATTAGTTATAAGGTAATATCATTCCTATAGGCTACTGTATCCATTTTAAATTAGTAAGAGTTCGTAACCGGAAGAATGTAGTAGCTTATCTGCAGTCTACCTGGTATGTAGCCTACTGTTCTCCCCTCAGTCATCCGTCCAATAGAAATAGGCTGCTTTGCTTAACAATGTTGGATGTATGGATGTTATCAGTCATCTCTGATGTTATGGTCAGATCAGAGCCATGTGGGTCAACAGACCCGCCCCTGGGCGTGGCTAACTCGCTTCCAGGTCCATTGATGTTTTGAAGTGGGCCTCCCTCTGAGCCCCTCCCCACCTCTCACTTTTGTCTTTTCACGCTATTGTTCACTTCATAATTATATCTCTCTCTCTCATCCCCATATCCACATTCTTTCTCTTTTCCCCTTGACACATTTATATCCTCTAAGATGTCTTCCAATCCCCTCCGCTAGCAATATAAGCAAATTGTGTGTATGTGCGTGCGTGTGTGTGTCTTCTGGTTTGTGTCGGTTTCAATTCACAATGGATTTTGCCGAGACCTCTCACATCCCCAGACATACAGTATATATATATATATTTATTTGTGGATGTGCACAGCAAAACACGTATTGATAGACACCACATTTGCATGCCCTTTAACACTGAACTCAATTGTATGATAATATTAAAAACATATTAAATGTGTGGGTGTTGAATCCATTGCTCTGTTTCATCCCAGCCGTCCTATAGGAGACCAACTCTTACAGATGAGCGTGCTGGTCAGTGATCAAGCTGCAGGTGGATCACTGACCTCCTTGCAGACCGAAGGCAGACGTGAGGAGCAGGCAAAGCAGTCTCAGACCTCCAGCCCATCATTGGAGCCCCACATGGCCATCTCCATGCCTCTTCTCCCTAGGGTACACCCACCCACCGCTGCACATCATCCACGCAGCAGACTGTAAAGCTGCTGGAGCGTGGACCACACCCTCATCAGACTCCTCTCAGGTGGGGGTGGGCAGGTGGATCACCATGGCTCCCTGGGTAGACAGAAACACCTGGAGCTCAATGCTCAACACAGTAGAGGGGACTGTGGCCCAGGGATCCAGATGATGTCATGTCACGGGCACATAACCAATACACACTGCTTTAAGGGATAAGCTCATGTTTACCACATTATGTAAAATGCATAGCTTCTGTCTTATGAGACTATTTAAATGCTATCATTTAGAACAAGCATCAATATTGTTTATAAATAATCACTTTTAAATGGATTATTATTGTATGAATATATCTGGATTTCTATCCAGAAGGTTTGAAACACTATCGAACAGAATGTATTACCTATCTCGATAAACAAAGTATAAATACTCCAGCAAGAGACCACTTCCCTTTTTATGGAATATCATTAAGTATCTCTACAAACAGACATACTTTCCAGAAGGCTTCAGAACAGATACCATTAAACCCTTACTAAAGAAACATAAACATGATGGTAATGCACTGACCAGATCTGACCTTCAATTATAATTGGAGTAGTAAAATACTTTACTGCACAAGTGCACATTAACAACCTTCTTAAAGAAAACAATATCCTGTAGGAATTTCAATCAGCCTGCACCACTTAGCACCAAAACGTCTCTCAATAAAATAAAATAAAAATTAAGAATATGACTTGAGCGCAGTGCTTTAAAGTAATTGTTTACTGCTAAATTATTGTTTAATAATGTGTATATAACACCTTTAATGTAAAAGCTCAAGAAACTATGAATTTGTCTGACAATCACACAGTACTGTATATTCCCTAATAAAATAATGGAAATTACTGTAAAAACCTGACTTGCAAACAAAATATGAATGATGTTTATAATGAATAATTACAGTGACTCTCAGACACAGTAAAGCAAACATGTTAATAAAAATAAAATAAAAAACAAGACATTTGCATGATACGTTATTAGCGGTCCAGCCCTCCAGCTATAGCCTTCTCACGACTAGTATTTTCATTGGCACCTTCCCACACACTATTGTTGATGGATGAACCTACTGTAAATAAGCAGTTATATTTGTATGAATGTAACTATATTTCATTTAAAAAAATTGTATAGGTTAGCTCAAAATTCCAATAGTTCTGCCCACAGTAAAGTACAATCATTCTATTTTTCTAAGACAAGTGAAGTTACAGTAAATTGCTATATTAACTAAGTAATCAGTATGTGACTGTCACACTCGGTGGAATCTTTAGCATACACATTTTTATAAAAAATAATGTGTTGTTGGCAAAATGTTACCATTATCAGATAGCTGAGGAGATACAGTATAATCAAGACATAAATCAAGACAAGCAAAAATAACAATACATGAAATAGATAAAAATGAACAAATATTTTTTTAAAGAATGTTTTATTTGTTCGTTACAATTTTGTTTTTCAGTCATTCTTAATTCCAGTTGGTGCATTGGTATGTTTAATTGTATAATAAGAGGCATTATGCTTGTCCTTAATAAATAGAGTGCCACTACATTTTCGGCGGTGCTCTGAAAATGTTTAATGTACAGTCATGTTTTCTCATTGAGAGCGTATTAAGTATTGTTGCTTTGTTGAATGAAATGGTGAATATAGCTGATGCTTTATTTGTATTACTATGAAAGGTTACAATGGAAGGGTAGAGAGAGATAAAGAGCATGTTTCTCTTGCTGTGGAGTCACCTGATGAAGACATTCATAAACGACACAACACACTCACTTGTTCCACTGGGAACAACGTTATTTCTAGTACATTTCCACCCATTACCATCTGTGTGAACAACCTCCATTTAGGAATCCATTTGCTCATTTCCCCCTCTACTCCTTATTGCTCTTTTCTCCTGACTAATCCTCCCCTTTCCTCATCTCCACACATTTCCTCTCATCCTCTCCGTCACGAGGGTGTGCCACTTGAAGGTACTCAAGGCACAACTAGCCCAAATTGAAATATGTCGCCTCCAATTTAACTCAGGCACTTTCCAAAACCAATCTCATTTATCCCTTGTTATTTTTATTTTATTTTGTATTTTACATCCCTGGAACATTTCTTTGAATTTAAGTGAGCTCACCATGTCTTGGGTCAGTTGACTTTTTTGTTGTATTTTTCCAAAAGGCCAAAAGGTTTTGGCAGGCTAAGGACAACATTATATAATTTACAAGAACTTTACGTGTGTGCGCGCGTGTTAGTGTGGGATGGGAGGTCGAATTGGGTCACAAACCAGATTTAACATAATAACATTGAGTTTATTTTGATTCTCTCATGTAGTATATATAAGCATTTAGTAAACATTACACATTTCTCTCTTTCCCTCTCTATCTATCTCTCTCTATCTATCTCTCTCTCTTTCTCGAGCTCTGTCTCTCTCACACACACACACCTTCTCCGCCCTAGAAAACAAAGACTCTTATTCAGGTGTTGCTTCTCAGAGAGAGAGAGAGAGAGAGAGAGAGAGAGAGAGAGAGAGAGAGAGAGAGAGAGAGAGAGAGAAAAAGTGAGAGAGGTTAACAGTGGACTATTGACAAGTACAGGAAGGCTTTTTTTAAACTAAGATTACTAAGAAAATGTTTCTAACCAACCTGACCGCACATCCTTTCGCATCGCACACACCCCTGACCTAGGTCTTAACCACCACTCACTCGCCTTAGTCAAATAGTCAGCCACACTCATGAAGAGCTCAGGAATATCCCTTGCTGACACATCAGCCCATTACGAGGCAGGGCATAATTATTATTATTATTTTATTCCAAATAAAATATTCAAAAATTAGATCAGTTTCTTACCTCTATAGTAGCAACATTTTATTCCATGATTATATTTAGATAAATGGCCTCACTTCAAATCCCAATAAATAACATTTCACAGTATGGGAATTTTACCAACTTGTTTGGTAAAATTCCTTTATTCAGTATGTCACCAGGCTGGATATATCTCACATACAGCAGGCCTCTACACTACTATACATAGGTTTATTTCTTACTACTTTTAAGGGAAGTAATATGGGATTTATGAGGGGCTCAGTTGTTCTTTGTTATGAACTATAACTTTAACAGTCTGCACTCCCAAACAAAATACATAGTTTTCAGGTACCCTTATGCAAGGCCACATGCACCTGCAGCTCTCTGTACCTCTGAAAGCCCTCCTCACTGACTCTCCAACTGCTCCTTTTCTTCTGCTCCTCTCTTCCAAATGACTGACACGATGTGAGAACTAATACCTTGAACTATTGCATGTGTGATTCCCCTGGATTTGATAAGTGCAAACTAACTGCATTAATATATCGTTGCTGCAGACAGTATATGTTCTGCATGCCAAATTGATACACAGCTTTGGTATGATTACATATGGAACTAGCCAGATCTACATTACATTTACATCATACGCTTTCAAACTGTATAGCAAGTATGTCAATTGAATGCAAAAGCTACTGTAGGAAGAAACATCTGTTCATATTTCAATAGACAGCATTTACCAAAAAAAGTTAGAATACTGTAAGTGCATTCAAATATTTGAATAGTATTGTCATAATATGTAAGTGACTCAACATAGTATCACATATTATATGCATTTCTTAACCATTTTGCCATGTTCATTTTTATTTTCAATTTTAGCTACACCACCTTTGACAAACTGTAGCCATTTTCTGTACTTTTGTGTTGTTTGTGTCATACTTTTAGCACAAAGACAAAAGCCCCTCTATATGGTTGACACATATAGCGTGTATCACTGTGTTCCAGCCTTGCATTTTCAGGTGTTGACACATCTTAGTAGTACCAAGTATCCTTCAGGACACATTTGAAGTTTGACCAGCCAATGGAAAGACCTTGCACAGTCGACAGTGATAAGGCGCAGAGACACAGACAGCTGATTAGCACTATCAGTGTGGGGCTTTCAGAGTAAGCAATGAGCCTTGAGACAGACTTGGGAACATTGAGCATTGAGTGTCATTGCTAGTGCATTGCTACATGGTCAGACATTAGTCAGATCTGAGTCAGCAGTTTGGCTGATACGTTAATGGGAACTTTTGTTAAACTTTCTTGTGTATACCCAGACATGGAGATAACAACTTTTGGCCTTATCTGTGCATTCAGAGGTAGAATGCATTTCCTAATTCACGGACAGAGCTATTTTAAAACCTTTTGCATGTTTTCCCAACTAAGGTGTTTATTGTGAAATTATACCTTTTTTTATTATTAAATGTTATCATTGAATATTGTATAAAGAACTCATTCGTGTTCTATTGTCCAATTTATTAATTTTTGAATTTATTATAATCATATTTAGGATTTATTTTATATACCAATTGATTTTTATTCCATACACAAAAGCATCAATAATCTTGTTATTCCTAACAATCTATAACAAAAACTCCAAAATGTCTTTAGAATCTACACTATATTCATAGGTTTTTAATTCATTGCTTCTTTCCTATTCAAATTAGGTATGAATCAGTTTAAGAACCAAGAGAGTGCATTGGTGGAGGGTGGAGAAAGAGAAAAGCAAACGGGAAGGGAGTTTAAGGAATGCACAAATTGGTGGAACTCTCTTTCTGCCACACACAACCTTATAAGGCAAACAAAGTCTACATTACTGAGTGTTAAAGGAAACTAATTGTGAATGGGATGAAGGGAAAAAGCCCTGCCTTGCCAACACACTTTTTTCTTATTATTTCTTATTATTTTAGTTAGAGGGGGCTCTGAATGGAGCAGTTATGTAGGCTTTTATGGGTGTGTGCATGGGTGTGTGCATAGCTTATGGCTTATGTTGAAAAAGAGAGAACACCTGGTTCGTTTCCACAGTGGTTCATTCACAAATGCACGGTGGATGTTGTGTTAGCTAGATCCTATGCTCCATGCAGCTGGAGATGTGATCATCAGGTGTAACTTGTCAACTCTAATGTGTATATCACATGATTCCACTTTTAGTGTGTTCTCTTGGGTCGGCTCCAGTTAACACATACATACACACACACCTATCTGTTGGGATTGTTTGCATTCATGTTTCCCAGTTGTGTGCTGCAGATTATTGTGCTGCAGATTATCATTAAAACGTTTCTAAAAGATACTGAGGTCGGTAAAATATGTTTCAAAATGATTAAAAATCATATAAAGCACATCTTTACGGCTGCTAACAGTAAAATGACCAACTAATCTTTCCCCTCCTCATTCACCTCATATTATTCACCTCATACCATTTCACTAAAGCAAAATGTCTAAATGATCATCGTGAAATACTGTAAACTATCTAGGCCTATAGATTGTATACGATTGAAGATTACCCTTACATTTTATTGGATCGGAGAACTGCACTCTCCACAGAAAGGGTCCAAACCCTTATAATATCCCTACCTGTCCTATCACATCCCCATGTATCTACAAACCATTTCAAATGGCACCCTGTAATTCCTCACCTCTCTGATCACATCTTCTCTATCCTATAGATGTAGCCGCCTTCAAAACAGCGATGTCGGACCACTGCTCAAAAAATGCATCCAGAAAGACCAGTATCTCTACTTTCCTTCCTAATGAAAACTTTCCATCCCAGTCTACAGTCTTTCCCTCTACCTCTCAGAACACAACCTTCTGGACCCTCACCAGTTTAATAAGGCTGCTAACCAGCTCTTATTTAGCATGTGCCTGGTATTTAGGCAGGTAAAAGCATCTGCTTCCATCCATCCATCCATCATCTTCCACTTATCCGGAGTCGGGTCGCGGGGGCAGCAGCTCCAGCAAGGGACCCCAAACTTCCCTTTCCCGAGCAACA
>JAODLL010038416.1:6503-21325 GCA_026546735.1 Forbesichthys agassizii
ATCTTATGGATTGCATGATCAAATGTCATTCTGCTCTATTTAGTCAGGTGTAGGTCTATGCTCTCTGACAGACCCACCATTCCAAAGATCCCTTTAAAACCAAACATCTTATGGATTGCATGATCAAATGTCATTCTGCTCTATTTAGTCAGGTGTAGGTCTATGCTCTCTGACAGACCCACTATTCCAAATGGATACAGAGCAGCTCACGCGTATGAATGATGTAATTTTTCTGGGAATATCGCAGCTAGATAACAACTTACTAATGCAAAGGCTATTATGAATCAACAGTTGACATAATAAAAAAAGTTACCTCAGTAATAAATAGCAGTGTAACATAATTAAATGTCATGTTAGCTTCATATTGAAAATGCTTCACTCGTCCCAAAACAGGGAGATGCATCTTTTGTAGTAATGACAAACTACATCATAACTGATGGCCAGACGATGGGAAAATGTCCAGAGGTATGTAAACACATTCCATATTCAGTCGTCATTTTTATCTCCTCTTATAATAAAGTGCAAGCAGATCTTCCTATTACAACATTATATGTCCCCATAATTGATAACCAAAGAGTAAAAAACAAATTAAATGCGTTTGCATGAATGTTATTATTGCATGAAAAAAACTAGTATGCACATCCTTGCTTTGTTGTATTAACAGCAACCATAACATGTTGTGTCCTAAATTGAGCATAATCGTAAATTCAGCCGGGCCACAGTTAAACTGCCTCAGCATTTCTTGGTGCTTCATAATCAATGTCATGGTGTTGTCATTGATGTTTACTATGTTCTGTGGTTGCGGCAGTACATTCAGATTGAAAGTATGCTTTGTTATTCTTGTCAGTTGATTACCAGGGTTGGGTAGGTTCCTTTTTAAATGGAATCCATTACAGTTATTAGTTACAAGACTAAAAGTATAATCAGTAACATCATTTTTGGTTTACCTAAATGTATTAACATATTCTGATTCCTTTCCATTACTTTTAGATTACTTCACGCCTAAACATTTTTCTTTGAAATGCCATCCAAAGCATTTCACTGCATTGGCGCAACAAATCTATTTATGTTTGTGACCGTTAATGTTGCTCACGGGATCAGATAAAGTAAGACTTCATTTATATTATTGATCAACGTTAATGGAAGGTTAATTAGATTACATTTTTTCTTCTGCAGACGTACCAGTTGAATTTTAATGTTGTCCTAGAAGTTATCATCTAATAAAACTTTTTTTTAAATCCTGTAATCTGATTCCAATATTTTAGCTGGTAACTGTAATGAATTACAGTTCGTTTTTTTTATAGTCAGTTACATGTAACTGATTATATGTAATCAATTACTTCCCAACCATACCCATCACAGTATACTGTATACATGTCTGTCTGTAGGTTATACTCTCATTGTGATGGGAGAGAATGCTGGGGTTCATTTGTCTCTAGGACTGGAATCAGGTATGTGGGCCAATTACCTAACGACCTGCTTCCAATCCTGAGTCCCGATATACACCCCCCCCCCCCCGTGTATTCTCCCATACAGGCATCTTTAAACCACACCCACGCCTCCACACTCATTGTTTGTTTATTATTATTGTGATGTGTATATTACCATACCATTACTTTAAAATAATAAGAATTAAAATGTGTGGTTAAATAGTTTGTGCTACACATTAATGGTGTAGACAACACCTTGAACGGGTTGAAAAGGTTGAACATTCTCAGTCAACATTACAGGACTCCATTCAAGTATACACACATAATAACACATAAACTGACCCCAATCTTGTGTATTACAGATTCCAGGCAACAGCTGCAAGAACAACTCTGATTGTAAACCAGGGCAACAGACCCGTACGGGAAATGGTATATCGGACATTAGTGTAGCATTAAAGCTCACTAACAGTCATCTTTGGCTAAACATACTAACCTTCCCTTAAGCCCATTCACACCACTATGTCTTCTACTGCGCCTTAAGAGCCAGTTATGTCTGTATGCCTTCAGGTTCAGTCATGATTGACACTATGATTGCAGGAGTAGATTAAGGTTGGGAGATAGTGGACTGTGTTTATAAAGTGTATTTACAAAGCGGGTTGTGGTTCTTTCTAGCAAAAGCTGTTGAGCCCTATGAAACCTAGAGAACACTAGCTCACTGGATCATTTCGTTATCAGAAAGATAAACATGTATGTAACTTCAGCATTTGTCAAGTCCGCACGCAGGGAAAATCATCTACTGTACGTGTTGAGGTAGCGAATACAAACATGGGTAGAACCTTGATCAACTATACAGACATACGTGTGCACACACAGACCGTAACGTATGCGCAAGTACAGAGAGACATTCAACTTAGCTGCATGAAGGCAGTTATAAAAAGGAATAGTCCTCACTCACTCCATATTTATAAAAGCCTAGCAGCTTTCCCAACATCTTCATTAAGAACATTGTTTTAGGCTGATGCTTTGGAGCTCGGTTACATTTACCTTGAGGTGCTTGTATCCTTATTGAGGCTGCACACTCACTATCCCTATGGACAGACATGCTGAAGGGCACCTAGCAGCACAAAATATGCCAACGAGGTCTTAGACACTGCTGCTTACAATTCTTACATCAAATAGAGGGAATTGCATTGAGATCAAAGGGAGATAAATTGAACAGTGATTTCCTCACTTGATTTTAGGTAGGATGAAAAAGAGTCATAGAAAATGTTTCATGCTTCCAAGGCAGATAATAATTTCTCCTCTTGTGCTATGTAACTTATCTGACGTCAAAGGAGAATTTCCCTTACGCTGTATGTTTGCATGCCCTTCTCTAGGACAGATGACCGGAGCCTGTATTAACGAGACTGGCACATGTGAATTGTTAGCTTGGTGTCCCGTGGAAGATGACCGCACTGTACCAGAGTATGTAAAAGATAGTCATAACACGTTCACACAGCATGTACACTGTTAAGGGTTGTAACGGTACGTTGTAGCATGATTGTGTGTAAATTCCCAGTTGTATATAGTCTGTAGTCTGTGTTTCTTTGTTTCATTCCAGCCCTGCACTGTTGGGGTCGGCAGAAAACTACACATTATTCGTCAAAAACTCTGTCACTTTCCCTGCATTTAATGTTAGAAGGTAATTTTCAAGGCCAGTTTATATACAACTAAAAATTTAAAAATTAGATATGAAGGAAAACAACATGTCTAGATTGATACTAGATGTTAGTAGTGACCACTCTTAATGGGAGCCTTGCATTTCTAGTTATTATGGCACAATGAATGCAGACTTGTGTGAAAGGTTTTGCTACAGTTTTTAAAATAATGTCAGGCATACATGCTTACATTTAGAGTAATCTGAGTTTATACTGTACCAGGGCAAGATTTCAAGCACATTCCGTTCATAACATAGTTGTAAAAGTTCACAGATGTACACAGGCTATTCAACTTGCCATTAACAATCGTGACCATCAAATATCTTTTCAGGTCTAATTTGGTGGAGACTGTTGATGACAAATATATCAGGGATTGCCTCTACAATCCAATCCAGAATCCCCTCTGTCCCATTTTCAGACTTGGGGACATAGTAAAGCTGTCTGGTTTCGACTTCCCCACGATAGCCAAAGTGGTAAGTATGCTGATAAGTATGTAGACATATACATTTTTTTTTGTATTGAGTTTGTTTGTAATTAAAGATGTAAGACACATACAGTGGTGGATGCAGTTTATGTATCAGGAGGATTAGAGTTACTATGGTAACTGTTGATACTGTGAAGCAAATACACTATAAAACATTTAAATGGTGAATGTAAAAAAAAAAAGATTAAAAGAAAAACACAATGTGCATCCGATTTTTCAACCATTGTTCAATTTGTCAAGTTATCCTGTATTCTATCCTAAAACTGTACATAAGTTTTAAAAAAAAATCTGTCATGATATTCATAGTATTACTTTAAAATTATATTGATAATATCTTACTTACCTTATACTTATATAATATCAACATGGTTATGTTCGTGGTAAATACATTTAATCACGTGATCATTATTTAACCTTTATCCAATGATTGACAATGTGAAAAGTGTGATTTTTAGAAACAATGCAGGATTAATAATAGCACCATCTAGTGTCTGGTCAAGCACATAGCATGAATGAGACATTATTTCATGTCAAACGTTAGGGTGTTATGGCTGAAGCAAAAATTCAGTTTGGCCACGTAAAGTTGAGATGAGGCACCTTTTATAATGCAGTCGTGCACGCGTAGCATCACAGTGTGTGTTTGTTTACTCACAGGGAGGAGCCATTGGCATTGTCGTGGACTGGACGTGTAACCTTGATCTGGATATAACTAAATGCATACCAGAGTACACGTTCCATGGGCTCTATGGAAACCCCGATGAGAAAGACTCAGCCAGAGCATCTGTGGGCTACAACTTCAGGTGCTGCAAGCATTCTAGTAAAAATAGCATGTAAAGTGTAACTGCACCCCAGCTTTGAGCCTGACTACACCCACTACTTTGAAACATGCTAAAACAGTGTGGGTGGGGGGAGGGGTGGGGCTGTGAGGGGGGACCCCCACTAACATTAACACTTTCATTTAAACATTTCTTGATGTTTGATTGGACTGAGTGAGAGTACTGTTGAAAACCAACAAGGTCCTGGGGTGATTCTTCAATGGATATGACGTGTAGATCCGTTTTCAGCCAATAAAATGTGCAGGAATCTTGTCAATATTAACACCAGCATTGATGTGTCTCATCACAGATCAATCCTACTTCGTTAACAGCTCAATTAACACGTCAGGGTGCAGTTACCCTTTAACGCAACTGCGTTGTTGCAGTTTTTACTGTAACATTTTAAATGTTAGTTTTAAAACTGGTCAATTTATAGATACGCAAAGCATTATATAGAGGACAAGCAGCAGAAAAGAACTCTTATGAAAGTGTTTGGCATCAGGATCGATGTCATTGTCAAATCAGTGGTAAGTTTCATCGTTGAATATTATCAATAATGTATAACATATAACATAACATATTTTAAAATCACTGACATTGTTGCATGCAGGCAAGGAAATTTGATATTATTCCAACCTTGACCGCCATAGGCTCTGGAGTGGGCATTTTTGGAGTGGTGAGTTTTATTTACACACACATACAGCCTTTGCATTTTCTGTGGAATAATGTAATTAGTAGCCTATACATTATTTTTCCAGGCAACTGTTGTGTGTGACTTGGTGCTGCTTTACCTAGTGCCAAGGAGAGAATTTTACAAGAATATGAAATTCAAATACACAGACACATCGACCGAGGTAAGCTGTGAGACCGCAACACATGCTGTTCAATTCTCAATTATTCCATTAGATGGCAGCATAGGCATTTGATTGTAGCTATCCCGGCCAGATCTTTTCCATATTATCTTATAAGTACTGTGCACTGCGTTACGTCTGGGTGGTCTCATAACAAAATAGCAGAATGCATGCATTCATCAAACCTAAGATAATAACACGTGTTTATATTGTCGTCCAATAAAGAAATATGTCGACACTGCTTGTGTTCCTCATCTACCCAGTTAGCACTTCATATAGTTACCAGGCAACACAAGTGGTAAATCCTATCATTCTACTCAGCTGCCCTCTAAAAGCTAAACCAACAGTTAGACCATTTTATATTTACGTCAGCAGGCCAGGGACTTGATTTAGTTACTTATCTAAACACAGTCCAAGTTCTAGACTGGCGGGATCAATGCAAGTGCTCCCAGATTGACCTTAGGAAGTATAGTGCCTCTGTTGTAGTGATAGTAGAGGAAATATACCCTATGAATAGTCTAAATGATTAGTGTGTTTTGTTATGTCATCATGCAAACACATCATAAGAACTGGATGTATATCTTATAGGACCCTGAGCCAGAGGAATGTGCCATAGAGAAAGGCACAAAAGTAAGTAATTAGTACACATACTATAGCACACATTCAGACTCCGTGAGCAATTTTTCAATAAGCCAGTCCTATAAGACTGTAAAATAACTGTATGTCCCACGCAGGACTAACCACGAGGGAGCTTCACGAGCCATTGACAGCGTTGGCATACTTTGTATGCCTGCATACAGTACAGCACGTGCACAAATGACAGAATGAAACTACATATTATTGTGATGTGAGATGATGTAAATGAGATATTGGCAGTCTGGGGGAATTGTGGGTACTGTAGATGTTTTTCAGTAATGTTTGTGTGTAAAAATGCTGTAATTATGTGTGTATGTATATGTATAAGTCTACTTTGAGTTTTGTCATTTTAGAGTGATGCACATGCATCCAAAGCATTTTTAGGGGTTGGATAGCACATATTACATGTTCTCTGCAGAGTTTTTTATTTTTATTTAAATTGAACTGTAATAATGTCAAAGATAGTACATTCATACGTGTGTGTGTGTGTGTGTGTGTGTGTGTGTGTGTGTGTGTGTGTGTTTACACATTTCTGGATCTAGCCTGTTGGCATACATCCATAAATCATTATGTAGCCACAGCTCATAATTATGTCCATAATATCTGAAATGTTCAATGGCGTTTACTCGGGCACTCTAGGTCATACCAAGCGGTCGTATACGCTAGTTGGACAGTTGAACGATGTGTGAGCGAGATTAAGAGGCCGCCAGTAGTCCATTAAACGACAACTATTTTGTGAGTAGGTTACATTTAAATCATGTGCAGTGAGTTTACAGATTTCTTGCTTGTTCTGTACCTGAGCTCTGTAAGACATCAAGTTATGAACAAAATTATGACTAAAAGCAAATGCTTACACTCATTTTATTGTCTTTGACTATGTCTGGGTGTACAAAAAGCATGCAAAAAATAGCTTCTTTATATATATATATATATATATCAGTACATATTTACAACATAACTGCATTCCTTATAGGCCATGCTTTAGTATGTGGATCAATGAGTAAGTATTGGGTACATTCAGAGCAATGCTATATGACACAAACATTTAGAACACACTGACGACAGGCACCTTGATCAAATATCAGAGATCGTGATATACGTACAGTATTCAACAACAGTATATATCCCTGTTTTTTTTTGTGTGTGTATTTTACATACATACATACACAAAATATATATACACCTACACGCTTAAATCCCTTTTAGAACAGAAACTCACTTTAACACAGGACAAACTAATGAACAGACTTGGACAGTGAACATTACATGCAAAGTTTTTCTTTTTGTTGTGAGTTCTGCAGTACCAGCTTTGAATGAACAGGATGCTAGTGGCGCTGCTAGCCTGACCGGCAGCATACTATTCTATCTGCAGTTTGGACGTCCAATAGGAACTGGTGCTTACGCTATGTCTTTCCAGAGGCCACAGGGCAACAGTCTAGTCACTCCTGTACCCTATCATTTAACAGAGCACTGACAGGGATGACATACTGTATATATGCATCTATCTTAGTGGAATGTGCAACGCCAAGTACAAGCCCAAGTAGAGGACACATTTTTAAACAGTAAATTCCTTTACCTCGGTTGAGTTTCTCAAGGATCAGGGGATTCTTAAGTATCAAAACCCATGTTTGCAAGACACATAACTATACATGTTTATCATGGTTGTCTGTCTACAAGGGGGTAACAGTATAACTTGGAGGACAAAAACCACATTCGAATTCAAACTGTATTTGATTTAATCACAATAAAAATAAAGCTGTATATAGTTTAGAGGCCTGAGCGTTCATGCGCATACGACAACAATATTGCACTTATGACGTTTCAAACAAAACACAAATGTGCAGTTGGATCCACATAGATAAATATTCAATCTCACAAGCACTTGGAAAAAGTGTTAAATTGATTTGTAGCTATATATATATATATATATATATATAATTTTAAAAAAGCCATTTCCTTATCTGCATGGTTCAGCCCTTAAGTAATAGTTAACCAGCAAGTTGATAAATACACAAAAAGTCGCTCAATAGCCACTTTCAGGACACATGCAAATGTCATCAGGAGAAAAGATGATTAGAATAGAGTAAACAACGAGCCTCTTGACAATAGATATAGACCCCCAGCACTTGACATTGCATATTCTGGGGAATCGGACTGGTTTTAATTTTAAACACTTGTTCGTGTTTATAGAGTATTCATCATTTACTGCTCCTGGAACACAGAAACCATTCAAAACAGAGACTTCGTATTAGTATTCATCATGTGCTCCCATTTAGAAATGGCTGCCTCCTTATCCTCTATGGTTCAGGTAACTATACAGCAGCAGCCCGTCTGGTTTTGAATGGTACTGAGCCACATAAATGGGAGAAATGCAAAGTGCTGCACTCACCCATTCTGAGTCAGCCACATGGGCACTGTGCTAAGCCGAACAGGGAGGTGTCGCCGGTTGCAGTCTGGGTCTACTCGTGGAATTGAAATGTGCTTGAATGCATCCAGTGCAAAAACTAATGGTAGTTTGTGTACGATACGATTGGCAGTTAGATCACAGTGATGGGACTGACAACACCAACAACTTAAAGCATTTGTGATGAAGGGGCCATAGGGCCAGTTTCCACAGAAATTAAACCTAGACTAAAAAACAATTTAGATTCAGACCCATTCAGATATGTCTTTAGCCTTTAGAGCTAGACTTAATCCCTGTGCATCAAATAGTAACGACACAGCAAAGTTGAAAAAGACACTCATACACTGCCTCCAATTCTCAGATCTCTTCTGAAAAAAGCAGTCAATTCTTTTAGAAACCAAGGGCAGCTTGGGGAGGCTAGTTGAAGACAGATGCAGTACCAACACATCATTGCATTCATGTAGAGCATTACAATGAGACATAGCAATACAGTGTCACATGCATGCTGGAGAGACTGCAGTAGTATCATTGACGTAGATACAGCTTTTCTTTTGGTCATGCTGGCTAACAAGGGCCTCTGTTATGCTTCTGTGATTGTGAACGTTTCCTCCAGTGACGATGAGTGATTCTACGCAACACTATGCACGTGCGAGTCACAACATTCAAGTGTCCGACAGGTAGAGTTGTTGATTCTTCTCTTCCAGACAAAAGACTCACGCCGCACGCCATTTGTACATGTAATTATCCTGGAGACTGACCAACCAGTAAACCACTGATTGGTTTCGAATATGCAGGTTGTAGCGGGAGAAGGAATAATTGTGAGCTTTTTAAAAGTGCAGTGGTAAAGAGTTTGGAGACAGGAACTTGATATTTCCGCAGGTGAAAGTGACACAGCATGTGTAGCATTCAAAAAGCGCCGTTGGGGGAAGAAAGGGGAGTAGAGAGAAGTGCGAGCCATCAGATGCGGTCCCAGTTTCAAAACGGAGGGGGCACATTTGTTAACACTGGCGTAAACTGCAAATAAACTGCAAAGGAGCGGAGTCCCCTTTAGGATGTACTCTAGAGGACGGGCAGTGAGCGCAGGGCGTCATGGAGGTGTAGGGGGTGCAGAGGTAGAGCAGGTAGCGGAGCATGTCATGGAGATGCAGGGGGTGCAGAGGGAAAGCACAATAGCGCTGCGGGCTCAGGAAGGCTCATCTTCATGAAGGTCTTCCAGCTCCCCATCCCTGGGCCCGTCACCACTGCTGCCCTTCCTGGAAGAAGAGAGAGATGGAGAGGAAGTGTGTGTGTGTGTGCGTGTGTGCGTGCGTGCGTGTGAGCAAAACTTCATCAGATCAGCACATTTTATGGGTCGGAACCAGACAAGAAGATGCTGTGAATTAATGAACCCGTACGTCTCTAGGTCGCTCTCGGAGGAGAACCATAAGGTCACTTAGGAGAGACACACAACAAAGACCTCACTCAAATTCCACCACCACAACGCCCGTTCCTTGTCCACTTAGCACAATGGTGAATGACCACAACAGCGAGTCAACAAAAGCCTAGGGGTGACCACATGGGAGGACATAAAGGTTGGGACATCTCTTGACAGACAGCTAGCCAGACCACATCGCACAAAGATGGTTACCTTAGTGAGGGGTGAAGTTTTAAAGAGGGCCGGAAAGGCCACGAATCCCTGCAGCATAGTGGGAGAAAAAAATAGAAATAAAAAGAAAATATGCAAACGTCATAATTGAAAGGTCGAAGGTCAATGGTGAAATGGCAGGGATGGTACGGCCTCTGTACGCAGACTCTACAAATAGAACACGGCTGCAGTCAAGGGCTTGCTTTTCTCCGGTCTGTGCAACCTAGGTCTCCTCAAAGACTTAGGTTAACACTTGACAAACAAATGACACCAAATCATTTTGAGCATTAGGCTAAGCTGCACGTGCGTGCATGGTCCAGCAGGGGGCGATAGCCCACCAAACCATTGTAAATAATTCCACCTCATAAAAGCTTCATTGCTCAGCCCCGTGTGCTTTGAAAGCCTGAAATTGAAACGGTAAAATGAGAGGGGGGGGGGTGGGGTCTGTCCTCAAACCTACACACTGCATTACATTCTGCGAGGAGATCTACAGTACGAGCACCTGATAACGGAACAGCAGTGAGTGCTCGTTATCAAGGATGGGAATACACGAGTACTGCAGAATAGAGAGTATAAAATCCTCCAGTTGGTACAACAATGAGACCCACTGTCTCCAGGCTACAGTATGGGCAATACAGTGCACATGATGTAGATGGAAACCGTGGTGAACCTGTCTGTCACTGTCACGCATGACAACCTTGAAAACTGCACAAAGGCACTCATGTACTGTAACTGCTGCAACGCTACACCATGTAGTTAAGCGAATTAATTAGGGTACTATGGCAACGCAAACCGGCAGGTGTTGCTGCCAGTTTGTTTTGCTGCCAGTTTGTGCAGCTTGTTTACTTGCAAGAGAGGAGACAAACAGAAAGAGAGAGAGAGAGAGAGAGAGAGAGAGAGGCACAGGCAGAGAGAGAGAAACACAGAAACAGAAACAGAAAGAGAGCAAGAGAAACAGAAAGAGCGAGAGAAACAGAAAGAGAGCGAGAGACAGAAAGAGAGCGAGAGCGAGAGAGAAACAGAAAGAAAGCAAGAGAGAGAAACAGAAAGAGAGCGAGAGTGAGCGAGAGAGAGAAACAGAAAGAGAGCGAGAGAGAGAAACAAAGAGCGAGAGAGAGAAACCGAAAGAGAGCGAGAGAGAGAGAGAAACAGAGAGAGACTGTGTTCCACGTTATGCTATGAGAAGCACAACACGAGTGTCTAACACGGGGTTCTGTTCAAAACAACCTTGAAAACTACTGCTGTGCTGTGTACAATGTAGTGGTCACAAGAGACAGTGCGAGCGGGTGGTTTTAGGGATGGTGCGTGTGCCTGAAGTGGCTGCGTGGTTTGGCCACCGAGTGATTCCTTATTTTCCCTTGCTGTTTGTACTTACATTAGCAGGTTACCAGGAGCAGACATGGATCGCTCTTCTCTCCTGCTAGGACACTCAAAGGGATTACCAAAGGAACGCTTCCTCAACATGGCCTTTACCAGGATCTGAAATGACGCGCAGAGACAACGCTGCTATTATTAAAGTACACATCAGAAATATACAATTGTGTGTACACGCAATTAAGCTGATACAGAATGTAGTTGCATGCATTTAGGCTGCGTATGGAAACATTCATTTTCTGTCGCTTGTCTTACATCGGTGAACTCACGTCATTACAGTGACAATTTACATAACAAGGATATTTAGCTAAGGATGGTAAACTACATAAGCTAAACACTTGTAGAGCACACCCATTCCAGGCCTGTAGCTATTAGCTTGAGATGTTAAGTAAACACTGATGATACTGACAATATTTACTCAAATGTGGTGGTGGTGTTTTATGTATTTAACGCATCAGTATTTTAAGCAATTATGGAATTTCCATGTGCTTTACAAGGTACATTAATAAACAATTCACAGTTGAGTGTTTAAATACTATTTAACATCAGTTTGTACAAACTGAAATACACTGCATGCTTCATGAAAGCGCCATTGGTAAACAACACAAACTTACGACTGCGGAAAGGCTGGGGACATATTTGACAGAGTTCTGCACTTCCTCTTCGGTTACCTCCACCACAGAACAATGTTCCTCCTCTAAAGGCAGCGGGTCAGTACCGCCCTGGGTCACCCACTGGTCCAACTTGATACACACGCACGCACACACACAACACTTTGTTTTACATTTAAATGTACCATTTCCTGGTATTTTCATCAGACCTTGCTGTCCCAATTGTTTTTGGAGGAGATAGTATATTGGTCTCTATGAAAATGGCTTCCAGCAACATAGCGTGTGTGTGTGCGTGCGTGCGACGCCTGACAGCCTAATGATCTCCTCCTCCATAAACATCAACACAGTGTCTGGAGGGAAAATGCTTCCGACACGTGATCACATTTAATCACACAGACACCAGATAGACGCGGGGTGACATTCATCTGTTGCTAGTCTGGGACCTCCCTGGTCTCCAGTGCTGAGAAATGACTCAGGTTCAGTCATGCTCAGAAGCAAAGTAGCCTGGATAATGAACCCCAGGCAGCACCCACAGTCAGGTAAGCACCAATAATTGGACTAATGGAGACTTGGGTAGGTCTTGACAGGTAAATGCTAATTGGATAAGCCCGTTGCGTACCAATTATTACCATGAATCCCCGTTATTGTGACCCAATTAAGAAATTCGAATTTTGAATATCTTCATGTAGACGAACAGTGGACCGTACAGTATAGGTACAGTATTTTATAAAAGTGGCCAAAGGCAAATTTCTGCTAACATAAATGCACTTACGTCAGCAGACATAGAAAAAGCATCCCTAGTCCTAATAAAGCCTCTCCAACAGAGCACAATACATTTTAATGATCTTCTTGATTTCAGTTACTTTTATGTCACATTTGCAACTATTGTCGATTGTTTAACAAGTCAATCCTAAAACACTTCCCACTGTAACTTCCTGCTGCACAGAGAAATACGTCAAAACATGCTCCGCAAGCCTTTCACAGGTTCACTTTTATTTTTGACTAATGTGCATGGCAAGCTCTCCTTAAAACAACATAACTTGAATTACTCTTTAATAAAGAAACATTGATTTTTTTTTTAAAGCATTTTGGGTAAGCTAGCAAATGCAAGAAGAAATTTGGTGAATTTCACAAAAAGTGTATTAGCTTACAATTAGCTTACAATAGCTGACTATATTTTCAAGTCAGACACACTGGAGTACCAGCACAGTGCCTACCTTGACCTCTGGGAGGGTGATTCTGGTGTCTGGGTCCTTGTCAAGCATCCTCAGGATGAGAGTTTTCAGCCCCTCACTGATGCATGGTCTAGAAGAAGAACATATACTCGCAGTAAACATGGGCTCTTGCCACTGCTCAAGGCTCCTTTTTAGAAAACTGCATTTACAGAGTGAAGTGGTGCTAAGCCGTAACCTTTACAACAAGTGCTCAGAAGCGCACTAGATCGCTGGCTACAGCCCGTTGTCCAGGAATACTTACCAAATACATAATGGCATGCAATAATAATAAAATTAAACATTTTATAATTCTACTACTAAATAATAATAATAAAAATAATAATAATAATAATAATAATAAGCTGCATAGGGTATGAGAAGAAGTCATCGAACCACACAATATCGTACAGTAGCAGCGCTCAACATATCAGTGGAATCTACACACATGCACCGTAGTGACATAGATGCCTCTGATCTTGGGGGCAGATTGTTGCCACGGCGAGAGCGTGTGGAGCACGCTGGGACCGGACACTTGTCATTAACAATATGACACTGTGTCCCAACACACACTTGAGCTGCCACTCGCAGCCCCTTCAGGCTGGCTGTGTTTACACTTGAACCTCTCTACGGCCCCTTCCCTGGCCGCTCTGCCAACCCGTCCTTTATCTGCCCCCTCCCCACGTCTCTTTCTCCCTTCCCTCGCTCCTTCCCCCCCCTACATCTCTCTGCGTCTCCATCTCGTGTGCAGGGGTGTGTGTCTGGCTCACTCCCGGGAACGCCTTGTTATGACCTTCCACGGGCAAAACAAGGAGGGCGTACATCTTCTGGTTACAGAGGCTCCGGTCTTTCCACAACTGTGTGTGTGTGTGTGTGTGTCTGGGGAGCAGTGGGGGTGGCAGCACATCGCAACGTGTGTGTGCGTGTGTATGTGTGTGCACGTATTTGGGAGCGAGAGCATGTAGCAGATGATGAGGAGATGATGCCGTTGTCTTAACGACGAGGCTGAGATGTAATGGAGTGTAATATGACACCTGGGGGGGCTGGTTTAAGTTAAGTTAAGGGCCTGTCAATCATAACATTAAAGCTCTTCCAGTTTTGTGGTCAGTACTAGTGTTGCCTGAACGGGTACAATAAATCTGTACATTATCTAATTAATCCTGTCTATAAAAAAATATGTAAAAGAAGCCAGTCAGATTTGGCCGCCCATGTGTGACATCACTTCTGGATTGTAACCAATCATCTCTGGCTGTCTGTCTAGAAGAGAGAGAAATAGCAATCAAGTTAGGGAATGCTAAAAAGAAGCCTTCCTCCTGCAGTGCTGGTACAACCCCCTCTACTCCTGCTGGAGAGACCCTAGGACCAGACCCTTCTCTCCCCATCCCTCTACTGTAGAGACCCTAGGCCTGCGTGGGTACCGTACCTGATGAGTAGCCTGTTTACTTGCTGGCGTGGCCGTAATAAAAGAATAGAACCTAACACAGCACTATGAGACTGTTCGCCTCCCACACAAAGGGGCTCTCTGTGAGCTTGACATCCCTCCTTCTACACCCACCCACACGGTCGCTGACAGCTGTCATGACAAACTGTAGAAACTACAGAAGCAGCGTGCTGGGGCACATTCGATGAGTGCACCTTTTATGGGAAAACAAAGGGGGGGGTGGGGGGGGGGGGGGGGGGGGTTA
>JAODLL010038416.1:21662-44162 GCA_026546735.1 Forbesichthys agassizii
CCCCCCCCCCCCCCCCCCCCCCCCCCCATTACAGTCCACCCAGGGAGACTAGCTCTACTTAGGAGACAAAGGGATTCTGGGAAACTAACCCTTGCACCTACCTCTAATGGCCATGACTGAAGTGCGTGCGTGTTAGTAGGCCTCTCACGATAACTATTTTTGTTGGGCAATATAATGTCCCAGAAATAATGAAGATAAACAATATTATTGTCAGAATCATGTAATAAATGTTGTTCCGCTATTGCCATGTGAGCAAATTCATCGCTTGGCTAAATATTAAAAAATAAAAAAAACATAAAAAAATAACAACTTGGGAAATGTATTCTTCTAAACATAGTTGGTGGCAATTATGCAGTTATCTGAAAAAACACCTATTAAAACCTTGAGGAGCACTTCTTTCACCTGCCGCTGTCTGTGTGCGGGCGTGCGTACGTGGAGCGCTGCCTGTGAGCAGGCAGATAAGAGCAGAGAAGCAGCACAACATGCTGAGCTCACTTACGTCAGCAACACGCATGTAAACACAGCCGGCAATATTATTGACACCTGAAAAACGATCGAGGTCACATCCATTTTGCACTATAAGTCGACATAGTAATTCTCGTGACAGGCATATGTATTAGTGTTTGAGTGTGTGTACTTGCCTTCCCAAAGACTAAGCAGTACAGAGTCACTCCCATGGCCCACACGTCCAGCGCCTGTCAAAAGAGAATGGCTAGAATAGTATGCAACCTTTACTGAAACCTACGTTTACATACATGGACCTGAGCATAAATGACCAGGCGGCATTCACACAGAGAGGGGTATAGAAGTTCTCTGGAATCAAGAAACACTGATTCACACATTCCCAGGAATACGTTTCAACAACTTGACAGGCTCGTTTTTTGGAAGTCCTCCAGTCCAATACCCCATTACACGTAGATTTAGGCTCGGGTAGCAGCTGCAGTCATCCATTACCCTCTCACCCCCGCTCCCTTTAGCTCTGTCTGGGCTGAGGAAGGCTTGCCTGCCCAGCAGGTCATCTGAGCTGTGTGATGGATATGGATTGATATAAAACTAGCCCCCTGAACCTCGTCAATCTATCACAGAGCCACAGACTACACACCGAAGAACCACTGATAAGCTTCCGGGGCAATGTGTGTGTAGTTTTCAAGACATTAAATAGCTTCATTTCACACACGCGGGCTAACAAAAATATGTCCCTGACAAATTACACTGGAATCAGTGGTACTAGTGCATAATGAATATAAAACACTTTTGGACTGGACTCAAACTAACTCTAATCAGCTAATCAGAGCAGAAGTAGAGGCGAAGGCTTGAAGCAGCAGCAGGCCAAAGCACTCAGACTCCACTTACTGTACAGACGAACAGGCTTCTGCCTACAAATCAACATGCTATTCTGGACACTCCTTGCTGGTACTTTTCATGAAACTCATCATATCCATCTCCCCCTAGCCATTAGCAACAGCGACGGTTAGAAAATGAATTGGGCTCTTCTTCTAAAGTCATGCACTGTGATTATATACAAAGACTGATAGCAGGAGGGAAGATGTGACATTGTGTTTGTTACTGAACTGTAATTTGTTTCTAAATAAGTACTGTAGGCTATGCAGGTGTAGTTAGCGTGCGACAGTAGATTATAATAGGGAAATTATTTCACATGAATTTCCTCCTTCAATCCCTATGTTAGTTCTAAATAAACAGAGGCATGGTGAAGAATGTGTTTCATAGTAGGCTAAATCTACCCAGCATCTACAACAGACACTGGGCTAGCTACACTACAGTATGAACACTTAACATTTTTTTGAATTATGAATTAAGGGTTCCATCAGATCAGGGTGGAAGGCTGTGTGAAGTTAGCCACTGCTAGAATGTTTACTATTCCTACACTATATTGCCAAAAGTTTTGGGACGCCTGCCTTTACATGCACATGAAGGTTGATGAATCCCATTCTTAATCTGTAGTGTTTAGTATGGAGTTGGCCCACCCTTTGCAGCTAGAACAGCTTCAACTCTTCTAAAAAGCCTGTCAACAAGGTTGAGGAGTATGTTCATGGAAGCACATTTGTGAGGTCAGGCACAGATTTTGGACGAGAAGGCCTGGCTCGCAGTCTCCTCTCAAATTCATCCCAAAGGTGTTCTATCGGGCTGAGGTCAGGACTCTGTGCAGGCCAGTGAAGTTCCTCCACACCACACTTTCCCATCCATGTCTTTATGGACCTTGTTTTGTGCACTGGTGCAGTCATGTTGGACCAGGAAGGGGCCATCCCCAAACTGTTTCCACAAAGTTGGGAGCATGAAATTGTCCAAAATGTCTTGGTTTGCTGAAGCGTTAACAGTTCCTTTCACTGGAACTAAGGGGCCAAGCCCAACCCATGAAAAACAACCCCACACCAAAATCGCCCGCTCCAGCAAACTTTACACTTGAACAATGCAGTCAGGCAAGTACCGTTCTCCTGGCAACCGCCAAACTCAAGCTCGTCCATCAGATTGCCAGACAGAGGAGCGTGATTCGTCACTCCAGAGAACACGTCTCCACTGCTCTAGTGTCCCAGCGGCGGCGTGCTTTGCACCACTGCATCCGACGCTTTGCATTGCACTTGGTGATGTAAGGCTTGGATGCATGTGCTCGGCCACGGAAACCCCATATTCACTGTTGATATCATCTGACAATGCTCCATTGGGAAGTGTTTGAAGTCAATGCCTCCTACATAAACCTCTGGTTCATTCTGAAACTATTGGACAGCGTTTATTTATGCAATCGGCTTTCCTGCTGAACAACCGTTTTGATCGCCTCATCTAGCGTTACCACCAGTTCTGAATATACTTGACTTCATCGTCATCTCACTAACCCACCCTGATTGGACCGCCAGCAGGGTGATCGGAAGGTCCAAATAGAAAACGTACTCACCTTTCCACTGAAGCTCTTGCGCCTGTCTGAAAGGGTCTCTGGTGCCATGAAAGCTGGCGTGCCTGCAGTGCTGGAGAGCAAGGCGTCATTGCCCTCAAACTGGTTGCTCACACCAAAGTCTGCTATCTTTACGTGACCGTCGTCCCCCAGTAGTAAGTTAGAAGGCTTGATGTCTCTGTGAATTATCTTCTGGTAGTGCACTGTGTGTCAAGGAAAGAGAGTTCACTGCTGACAGATTTCTGAGAATGGAAAATATATTTTACGATGGCAGACTTTGCACTTAAACCTATGACATAAGCATTAAAGCATACAGTATTACGAACACCTGGAAAAAAAATTTAAAAAAAAAAGAATTCTTGATAGTCTGTCCTAATTCATCAGTTTCCCAAGCACTGCCAGTGAAACTACAGGGTAAGTCTTGGCCCAGAACACACACATAATTGGCTGCGTGGCACCCTTGTGTCTGTCGAGCCCTATTCAAAGATGAAACACTTGAGATTATCGGCCTTGAGAATTAACAATTGTTAGCACTAATAAGATAGAGATCGAACCGACGTGTCATGGAGGAGCTACAGTACTACCGGTATAGTAAAGCGAATAGCTTTAAATAACACAAAGGGCTTCAAAATGGCTATGCTGTAATATAATTTGTTTTATTAACATTCAGAGCACAGTCGACTTTAGGGACCCATAAGTCTGTGAACATTATTATTATTATTATTATTATTTATTTTATTTTGTTTAGACAGTTTTTGTTACACACTGTGTACTTCAAGGTTTAAGTACACCAAACATGCCTAGTGTCTCAAAAGACCACCTTTCTACTGAACGCACGCTGTTCACACGCATCCACAGCATACTGAACTGTTCTTGAACGAGGCATTGAACCCTCCACCCGTGACACTCACAACAGCTGATGTTGCATTCTGACGAATATAATCTCTCTTCAGGGATAAATAAAAGGCTGCTTTATAACTCCTGAGTCATAATCACCTTTGGTGAATAAAATCATGAATGGCAGGGACAAATGGTTCACTAAAAAACACCAAAGTGAAACATTGCTTTAAGCAAAATGAACCTGGCAAAAAGCTAAACTAACATGCCAACAAAGCATGCTGCTTTCTGTAGACTCAAGATCCACATTTTACAAATGCACGTTAACGCAGGTATTGATGGGCAGCAATCAATAAGCCCATTGGCTTGTGAAACAGATACACTTGGGGGTTTTCTGCTGGCCATTTCCTTGTTGGCCCTTCAATAACCAGACTCAAATACTGGGGGCAGATGCAACCGGCTCTCCCAAACACAAACACAAAGATGTGACCATATAAAAAGGTATAGTCAGCTCAGCTATTGGAAGAGTATTGTAATCTAATACACCAAATATATCCTTGCATTTAACTAGCTTAGCGTTCTTTTAACAACATAATCAGGCACTTCTACATGGCCCTGGCTCCGTAAACCGGAACATGAAGTGGCAAACCCTGCTCACAACAACAATGCTGCTTGTCTTCGCAATGCATTTAAATCTGTGGGGCGGGGGAAATGTGTTTTGATTTGAGCTCAGCAAGGGTCCTCAAGAATCCTCATCCTCAAGAATGACAGATGTATCACTAAAATATTACAAAATAAATATAGCATTATTGAATAACCACCTACTTATGTCTGCAAATCTCATATAAACAATAGCTGCTCTGCTAATACTGAAATACCCTTGACAGAAAAGACCTTTTATGAGCCAAATAAATACCTCCCTGCTTGGAACCAAATATACTATTCAAGTAAAAAGAATAGTTGCCAGTGCATGTTAGCAGCCCTGAATGTTGTATTCTAAAAGATCACGGCAAGCAATAGAACAGGCACTGTAATCGTAGCTTCTACCTGGAGACATGCGGTATATTGCACAGTTAGCGTCTCTTTAGTGTGTGCATAACGATGTGGGCCCTTCTACCGGCTGGCCCCATGTCAGATACTTACAGTACTCTATGCCCAGGATAATGTCTCTGAAATACTGCCTCGACTGCTCCTCTGAGAAAGGGTTGTCTGTGGGCACCTCCATCACCGGACTGCCAACAGATACACCGTGGAGAAGCAGAAGAACATTTGCTTACAAAGTGATTTCCTTTAGTCTCATTTAGCTGCTTTCACTTCAGTTATGTCAGGTTTTCAAAACACAGAGATTCTATTTATTAGAAAAAGAGGGTCGTTTCCAAGCAGGGCAAAGTGGTCGATGCTCTAGCTTGCTTCTAGCAAGGCATATGCTCACTGAAGTCAAACTATGGTCAATATTTCAACATCAATAGTGCAATTATTAGTACCGCTGTTCAGTTGATGTAGTAAAGTGTACGCATACCGCATAATTAATATTACTTGACTTATTACAAGCTGGGATTGTCTCCTATTTATCAGTTAACCGTCAGTTAACCCTAAGATCATTTCACCGGTACAGCACATATGCATGAGGACACACACACACACACGTCGGTAATGCCCTTTGAAAAGAGAGGCCCAACGTTAATCCCTCCGCATGCTACGGCAGAGTAGCCAGCGGTGTGCCAGGCACCATGAAAGCAGTGTAATACTGCAGAAGGCCAGGCAGGGAGGACAATAGGAGATGGAGGTTAGCAGGAGACACTGGAAGATTAACCACAGTTCAGTGTAATACAAATAAAAGAGGGGAACGTCCTGTACTCACCCCTTACGCATCAGCTCAAACACTGCAGAGGGGGCGGGAGGGGAAAGAGAGTGAATGAGACATCATCTAATCACATTGCTCCTTTGACCGCACCATTCTCATTGTGAATGAATCATGTCGGTGTGAGCCTCATCAAGGAGAGGGACACAGCGTGAGCACCAGGTTACAGTGGTAACCTCATCCGTTCATTAGCACCGTGTCACATAAGCGACCCGTGCTGAATGTGTGATAGAGACAGAATATACAGGAAGTGCGGTAAAAGGCTTTCATTGGCTGTTAGCCCTGTCACTCACAAGTCTGTATAGATCAATTCCAGCACAGTTCTATTTATTAAATTCAGTTCATTTTAGGGAATAACCGTAGCCTATTTGTCATGTTAAGTTTCCCAACAAATTCCTCAGTGTATGATTTAACGTACGTCTTGGTCATTGATATTTTTTTCCCCATTGTTGTGCAAATCAATCAGAATACTTCTCCTGTCAAGTGGGCATATCTTGACGCAGTTAGCCAGCTCTGCCCCAGACTTTACGCAAGTTCCGGCTCTGCAAGAATACACTAACAGCGACCGGACTTTCTGCGTCTTGGAAAAGATGCGATGGACAGGAGGAGGAAGGGAGGTATAGAAGGAAAGGGTGTGCGTACCCATGTGAAGATTGTCCTCTTCAGGATCATCCAGTACCTGCAAAATTAAACAAGAGAACATTTGGTTAAAATTCTAAAGCTAGAACTACACCGAAGCGATTTTCGCTCGTGCGTGTGGGAGCGACTGCTTATCAACAGATATCGCCAGGTCGCTGGTTGACTCTTTGGTGTAGCTGCTGGACCGAATGCTCCTATCAACCTTAACCCAACGCTCCATCAACTTTTTCTAACGATTCAAATTTTGAATCACGCACAATCGCAATGACAGAAATGGTAATTAGGCTGTCGATGGAAGACGCCCAGTCCACGCCTTGGTGTAGTTCTATCTAATCATTTTGCAACTCAATATTCAACCCTTCTACTGTAAACTAAACTAAATATATATGAATCTGAGTTCATCTTAGTTTCTAATAACTTAAAAGGTCATCAACTACATATACTAACATACAGTATGGTACAGTATACTATACTGTAAAGTACACAAGCAAGTAAATCCTCCACTTTAAATAAATAACTATATAAATAAATTAATAGCTAAACCTATGTTGCATATAGATTGACAGCTAGCTAGTCTGGTCATATACAATATTTTAAACATGAATATACCAGCAAACAACTATTTGATATGTAAACAATGATATAGTAGAGAAAGTGTGTGCTCAGCAAAGAATGACATCATAATCCCTCTGTGTGGTCGTCCGCCCTCTGTGTGGTCGTCCGCCCTCTGTTCTTTGTTTTCACGTCAGTGCATGTGTGTGTGGCACATAAAGCATTTGTTTTGGTCTGGGTGGGACATCTAGTGGCAGACAAACCCACACATAGTTCCTTTAAAGCAGTGATATTGTGAG
This sequence comes from Forbesichthys agassizii, assembly GCA_026546735.1. NCBI lineage: Eukaryota > Metazoa > Chordata > Actinopteri > Percopsiformes > Amblyopsidae > Forbesichthys > Forbesichthys agassizii. Next base: position 28,756 of record JAODLL010038416.1, read on the forward strand.
TTTATATGTAAAAAGCAAAGAAACAAGACATGGCGTGGGCTGCCTGGCCTCATAACAACCATATAAGAAGTCTGTGCCCGACCATTTGTGACAAATTACCCTATCATGTTAAACATTTTCCAATTAGTGTGGGCTTTAATGGTTCTCTTGTCATAAAGAGGAAGAAAGTGTCCATAATCAGATTGTCTGCTTTCACAAGGATCCCTTGGTCATCCCTAATGAAAATTATGCTAACCTAAGCACGGGCACACTAAATGGACAGGGAAACAAAGTGGGAAAGGATTTGTCCGTTTAACCATTATGCATGAGAGAGAGAGAGTGTGTGCGTGTGTGCGCATTTTCTCTTTGGACACAGAGGAGAAGAATAAAGTTATTTATAAGGAACACGCATGTTCCAGACGGTCCGTTGACGCACTCACTGATTGACTTCCCGCCCCCCAAATCCACCAGCCATGACTAAGCCTGCTGCCTGCCCATTTGGCACAGACACAAAAAGCACTCTGATGAGGTCACAGGAAAGTGCCTGCCGCCTAAATCGGCCATCACTTCTCTTCTGTATGGTTAGCCATGGTATAAGAGAATTAGGACTGCAGCATATTCATAAGTCTTTTCACTACAAAATGGCAGTAAAATAAGGCTGCATGTTTTAGAAGTCTCCCTGCTCCAACACACCTGTTCACCTTAATGGACTGTTGGAAGCCTGACAATGACCCATTCAGTTGAATCAAGTGTGTTGGAGCAGTGAAACATCTAAACACGGAGGACAGCAGCCCTCCAGGACCAGGGTTCCCCACATCATTTTTTAATATGGAACAAAAACAAGAGTTCACATTTTGGTAAACGTGTAACTCACCTCCACCAACTTAACTACATTTAAATGGTCCAGCTTTTTTAGTATGGCAATCTCTTGATAAACCCTTTCGAGGGGTCCTAAAATTTTGGGCTGTTCTCCCTGGGCTGCCTTGGGTCCCCTGGGAGGTGGCCGACCTGCAGTCCACACAATACAAACAAAAAAAGAAGAAAATAATTAAAGTAGAAAGAAAAGAAAATCATTCAATCAGCCAACTGAAATAAGATTAGCATTTTAGCAAAATATCAGAATTAATAAAAAGAAAAAGAGCAGTTAAACAATAGAGAAGACATACGTGGGAATCCACATTGTTTCATCAGTCTCTTCTTGGACACCAATTTCATAGCCTGGAAGAGGATGGAGAGTGAAGTTATTACAAGATATGAAAAGCAACATATCACTTGCAAAAAAATTGCATTTTGTGCTACAATTCAGATAATAAATGTTAGTCATACACTGAATAATAGGATATTGTTAGGATGATAGGCACATTATGGAATTCAGTCAGGACCAATAGTCAAAATAAGTATTTTATTTGCATAAAGTCATTTCTATTTGGAGGTAAGGCTCTGTTCTGGGAGCTCCCTGCCATTCAAGGCAGGGAGAGAAGACCCCCCATAGGGTGCAGAACAGAGCAAGCATCAATGACAACACCATGCAAGTCAGACACAGCATGAAATGAGGAGGTGGGTTGTAAAGATACTTGCAGAGGAAGCACCAAGAATGGATGTAGGCTAAGGACATTTGAATATCGCCCTGACTAGCTTGGCCAATAGTATGCTTTGCCGTGATCAGCTGAGCAGTCTGGGCACTGAGATCAGCCGGCTGATTGGCGACGACTGAGTGACTGCGGCCTGTCTGAACTACTGCTATGCTTGATGTAAGTTGAATAATGCGTGTACATTGTTGACATTCTCCTCCACCCATCCTGGTTTCGTCTGCAACTTTTCATCAGGACAACTGGCACATTCTTTATGATATGTTCTTTCCAGTACTGTAGTATATGCAGTTGGCCAACCTCTTCAAAGAGAGGCCTGAGAAGTGAGCTAGTCTGCCAAATTTACTCAAAGCAGCCGCATAGGTTTACAGGAGCTCTCCCCTGGTTCTAGTGAGGGCTGGTAGGATGAGCCGTTCCAGCTAGCACATAGCTAGCTGGGTATCAATCAATATTACTACTTCCAGCTGCTGCAGTAGTGATAATAATAGACACCTGATTCTATTACCAAATAGGCTCCAATGTCTCACTTGGCTAGACCATTGTGGTCCCTTTTACAGTTATTCCATTTATTTATTTTTCACCCCCTTGGGTGACGTTTGATCTAAGGGGAAATGTGTGACTGTGCTGCCCAATGGAAACTGTAACGAACACACATTTTTCAGCCTGTGTCCTTCCACATATCCCTCCAGAGTGAAAACTATTATTTGTTGTCCTTCGCCTGAATCGTTTGCATTTGTTTGAACTGTTATATAAATCCTTAGTGAATGTCTGGGTTAAAATGTATAGTCTGCTATTGCAAGATAATTCTATTAGCTAGTTTACCGTTCTCTGTGCGTAGTAAAAAAAAGTATCTGAGACTTATACACAGACCTGGCTCTGTAAATAGGAACCTAAACAAAGTGGCGAACACTGCTCACAATAACAAATACAAAGCCCTTTGCTTCGCAATGCATTTCAATGTGTGGGGCTGCGCTGCAGAGGGACATTGTTTTGATTTGAGCTCTAAGCAAGAGTTTTAGGCTTTAAAGACTTTAAAGTCAGATTTATATTCAGATACACCCACAGCTCCCTATTATCACATACCCATGCTGAATATAATGGATGGACATAGCACACGGCTCACAGAACAACTGCCCACCTGTGGGTGTGGGTGTGTCATTGGACTGACAGATTACTTTCTAATTTGGTTGCTGGGAAATTTCCCCCTCAGTTATTATAAAGCTTTCAAGTGAGCTACACAAAGTGCACCTGACGTGGAATCTAGCACAACACAGCTTCAACAAAGACACCATTAGCATAACATGAACAGCTGCCAATTAGCAAAACAAGGGAACATGACATATCTAACCAGAAACCATCCCTGCACAAGTACTCCAGAACCAGCCAGCTGTAGAACTCTAACATCTGCACTAGGGATGAAAATACAACTTTATGAAAATCGTATACATTTATCTAATGAAAATATACTTAACATAAGCACTAAGGTAAAATATTAGGAAATTAAAGAAAATTAATGCTTATCGCAATTTATTATTTTCCCCTTGAAAGTGTTTCTTTTATAAATATATTTTCTATCTGAAACTTGATACAGTTTTTTGTTGATTACTCAATTGTTTCACATAGTAATAACCTGAAAAGTAGCACCATGAGCTTGACAGTGGATAATCTGTGAAATATTAGCACAAATACAGTATAACAGATAGCAGAGAAAAGGGCAGCTACCACCTTCTTAAGGACAGGACAGCCTGTCTTTGTGTGTGTGCTTAAGAGCTCAAAGTGTTAGCGATGACAAGTTGAAAGGAGTTTGTTCCGTCAAAGAAATTAAAGGAAAGGCGATTAATATGTAACGCGCGTCAGCTAGTGGGACAGTAGACGCAGGAAAATGTATTTGCGCTGCTAGCAAGTGGCAGCAAGTATGGAGTTGAACTTGATTACAAATGCATGGAAAAATATTGTCCTTACTGTGTGTGTGTGTGTGTGTGTGTGTGTGTGCGCGCGCGCGCACCTCCCTTAGGGCAAATATAAAAAATGTATAGAATGTGCAGGAAACTTAAAATTATTGCTTGCTAGATATGTGTCCAGGTTTGTATTGATGTAATGCATAAAGGTAAGCAAATCAAAGTACGGAAACTATAACCATATAACATCCATTAAATATAATATCCTTTCTTCAAACATATTGTATGCTACAAGTGTTTAATAATACAAGTCCCAAACATCAGTAATGTTCTCTCTATAGTTTTATAAGAAGAGTAAACCTTTTATGTCCCGGAAGAGCAATTTATCTTAGAGACAGTAGTCAAACATAAAAAACACAAACAGAAAATTATTAATGAATGTTTATTATAACAGTCTGCACAACAAAAATTATATAAAAAGACTAAAATTTGTGTTAATAGTACCGTCAACGAGTTTTCATTTGTTTCTGGTACAGAATAGTTTTTTCAATACATTCCAAAATAGTTTTACAAACAACTTGTTGGCAAAAGAACAGGAAGGTATTGTGATGATCAATGAATCCTACTATTATTTAAGAAGCACTAGAGGCTCAAAGGGGCCAGTTTAATACTATCCAAACTGTTTAATCAGTCCAAAAGCCAGCCTCTGTTATGGTAAAGAGGTACAGTATGTCAGTTTCAATGACATGAGGACAGTAATTTCAGCATCTGTGAAGGCACATATGCCATCTTCCCCAGGGGTTTTCCCTGCATTTTCCAGTAGGACAAAGCAAAATCACATTCTGCGTGAATGACAAGTGCAAAGAAGCGTAACTCCTGTGGAGTTGAATCAATAGCATGTAGCGTGTTTTTTCTTTTTCAAAACAACCTTTGCAGAGAAGATAACAAGATAATTATCTTGTTACAATGGAATCATTTTTGTTACCGTCTATACACATGAGGGAGAGGGCCATAATTAGCAGGCATTCACTGCATTTATTCATATAAAACATCAAATGAATGAAAGATCAACCTGTTTACTTACATAATATTTATCTTCATCCTCATTGTAGGCAAGCCTGACCACACCATAGGAGCCCTATTCACGAACAAGATCAGGTTAGACTTGTCCATTTGTAATATGTAGAGACATATAAGGACTCTTTCAGTTGCTTGTCCTCCAGAAACAGTGGTCAGTGTGAGGTCACTGCCTGGCAGCCTCGCTCAATGTTAAGGGCCGTTCAGATTAAATGCGCAAAAGAAAACGCGCTGAGAGTACGCAGAAGGGGCTGGGTTTCATTATCGGTTTAGCTAGCGCTTTTGTTTTGCTAGGAGACAAACGAATCCGACAATGGATCATTTGCAACTGGCTGTTTTGAGCTGGGAAGGAAAATGCAGCATCTCCAGCAAGTTGACAAGATTTCGTATCTAGTACCAGTACTGCTTCCATGGTGCGTTTATGCGGTCATTCCTATATTTGTTATAGAAACGGGACGTTATATTTCGGGGGTATTCAGAACAGAACTGCAATCAACTTCTTCTTCGTTGTCGTCACTACAGGCTATCCTGCCCCTCCGCCACCTCACGTTATTCGCGTTGCCACATGTGCAGCGCGCTAAAGTCCACCGCGGTGTAACTCTTGCGCGCTGCTCCGCGCACCTGCGCGTAGGGACACGCACACCTGCGCCACGTCCCGCTGCCGCACCAATACACTAATCAAACTTGGGGACCTGCGCCCTCGTTTGTGCGTTTAATCTGAACGGCCCTTTTTAGACAAACCAAATTTTCTTTATTTAACCTTAAATGTCCAAACATGCTCTATGCTATTTAGAAGGACTGAAAAAAAGCATGCAATTACCAATGTTTATCTGTCAGATCATCCTATTACGACACAACCTCAGACCACCCTCATGTCCCCTGATAAATGTAACAGACGATGGCCGTCTTAATAATCATGCTTTGGTCAAAACGCGTAGATCTACTTGCAGCCGATGGTGATTTATCACAGTAATGCAGCAGTGTTATCACAATATTGTTAAAAGATGATGACGATGAAAAACGTACCTTTCCAATCTCGCTCTTTAATTTGTACTGGTTCAGTTGAATAGAGTTCTGTGAAAACAAACAGCAAACGGTTTGTTGCAAATACACAATGATCGTTTTCAGCAGTGTACTAAAACGCCATTACCCTTTTCAACATCATAATTATTGCAGTCATAGATAAACACACTGTGTGTGTGTGTGTCATGTTCACAGTAATATAGCCAGGAGCTTCTGTTTACAGTCTTCAAATCCATTAGAGTGCAATAGTAAGAACTATCTGATTTGCAGTTTCATAGCAACCAGTGTCACAGACCTCGGCCATCCAGGGGCACGGCAGAACATAGAAATAGACAAACACAGACAGACAGACAGACAGACAGGTATTGAAAGACGTCTGGCCATGTTTTTTTTCCTACCACCTCAAAGATGGACGCACAAGAGCTATGTGAGCACAGAAACGGCACTGACAAGTCTGTCTCACGAAGAGAACAAAAACGAGGGAAATGGATTGGCTTAAGTGGTTCCCTCATTACAGCGAGAGAACGCTCGGCTTGAGCAAAGCCAGCGCTGCAGGGCTTTCTCTGCTGGAGCCATGGACATGTTTGTAGGATGAAAGGGGGGTGGTGGGGTCGAACTGAGATGGACGCGGCAGACACGAAGCGCCGGTGCCGTGGGACTGATTGCAAAGCTCCAAGTGTAACGGGGCAGGGTAGGATGGAATTGAGCCCTAGGCGTAATATAGCATATCAGCGGTTGTATAGAACTGCTTTGACTAGGTAAAACAATGCTCGGAGAAGTTCATTCCTTGGGACCATTGAGACCTTGTTAATAGGATCCAATACAGGTATTAAAATGTTCAGCATTCACAACCAGGTGAATTGACAACATAACATAAAATAGATTTAAGTATTTCAGACCACCCCTTCCCAAAATAAAATACATTTTGGTGATGGGGTCGGGACATGTCTATGTCCCCCTGATGTATTTATTTTGTGGTCAAATACAAACAGGAAAAGTCAACAATTTCAGAGATTACTCCCACCCCAGCCGACCCCGTTTGTGAACCATTGTGTTACATAACGCGGTGGCAGCATAGCTTCCCCTGTTACTGCACATGGATGGCGCTGAGGCTATCTAGCTCGTTGGACGGGCGCATGAAGCACATTACGGGGGCGTACGTAGGCAGGAAGTATGACACCGGGTGGAAAAACTGAAAGAATAGATGCAGGTGAAATGCTGGAGAAGCAGACGCTGAAAGAGCAAAATTGCTGAAGAGGGATAAAGAAGTATAAATAGAGCAGTGAGGGATGATGAGAAAAGTCACACGCACAAGAATTGCAAGAAAAGAGAGAGGAGAGATTTTTTGAAATGGGACCCTCGTGATGGGGATCTGCCGGGATCAGAGATGGGATTGCTACAGAATTGACTGTGGCACGCGCACACACACGTGCACAAACGCTCACGCACACACGCACATCTAGCCACTCTGGACAGAAAGATACAGCATACTCAATGAATGCCACTCTATCTGGTCACAAAGATATATTACAATGTTTAAAATGGCTGTTATTTCTGTTAAGATTATGAAGTTGGGAGTATATACATTTGTCATAGCTGTAAAGACATATGTATCGGCAGTCGGCAATATCTTATTCCATTTTTGTAGGCTTAATCAGTTTTAATTTTAAACAGTGTTAAAGATATATGCAAGCCAAAATATTAGCATGAGTCGTTACATATTACAGATTTATTAATATCAGACTCAATTAACTGCGTCAATATTGTTTCAAAATTTTTTTTTAAATAACAAAATATCAACATTGACAAAATTAGGTCTGAGTGTAAAAAGTAGAGAAAGAACTTTGATTATTGTGTTCATAAACATTATTAATTATATTATATATAATATTTTCCCTCCAGAAGATATACAATGTACAGTAAGAATTGTTATTTATAATCCATGAAGATTACATTAATCTGAAATGGCCTCTTGGTCAGGTCTCCCTTGTAAAAGAAAATCTATCTCAATATCTTTGCTGGTAAAATAAAATGCAAAATAAATAAAAACATTAATCTGAAGATGAAAATAGGACACAGATAACATTGCTGTAGTTAATGCGAAGGAACCAAGATAATGGGTCCAATGGTTAAAGTTCATCCAAAAGCATTTCACAGGTATATCTGTAACACATTTATACCCCTTTATGCAACACATGCTGACACACTTATGATGATTCACTCTCATGTCTCCAGTTAGAACTGCAAGTTGATCAAGTGAGTGTCTCTTGCATGGACAGATATTTGCCATGCAATAGAGGGCAGATCGAGGTAGACAGAGGTACTATCACATTAGTCCCGTTTATGGTTAAGATGCGACTCAAAGTTTAGATTGGGATCTCTGAACGTCATCGAATCTTGATGTTGATGGGCTACAGCAGATGACAGACAACACAGGGTCTACTGAATAGGCTAAACTGAATTTCTGATGTTTGACTTGAATCAACAAGGAAGGATGCTTACAAACACATTTTGCATAGCAATTACTACTACTAATACAATTTCTACTGTATTCTTATTGTTGGATTACATGGGAATAATGTGCCCTATGGAAAAAAACTAGCACACACATACAATAGATAAGCAAACCACATATAGGTTTAATATATATTAATCTGTGCGTTAATATAACGCAGATTGCCAAAATCACATTCCCATTATGGTCAGTTCGGAGGGTATTACGCTGTCCAGATGGTATTTATTATAAGTCAGAAAAACACAGTCTACAGTAAGAGCTGCCCATAATGGCTGTACCCGAGCACAACACCAGTGCAAATGCAGCCCCATGCCCCTGGTCACGACACACACCTGCTGTCAAAGCACAGCCCAGAGAAAAGGCAGGAAGGCAGTAAACATACTCTATTGTATGTCTTCCTCTCTCACATACTGTATGTAGCCTGCTGGTGTGAACGACGTCATTGTTTTAGTTATTTTGAGGCATTGATAACTAGAGTACACATAACCTGGCACCTGTTAATGGTTAAATACTACACTACTTCTGTACAAAAACAAATAGTCTACCACGTGTAAAAGTGTATACATGTGGACAATTAGCGAGCACACATTTGTACGGTTTGAAAATAATGCCATTCCCATCTTGCTTTTAGCGTTGCTATCTACCTTTAACTGATATTTGTTTATCTGAAACGATAAACCACACAAGTGCCCGTTAGCTTCTCAGAGCATAATAGTGCCTCTCTCTCCCCATTTGTGCTTCACTCTTCTTCTGTACCACCTGTCACAACACAACCACAGACGCATCTGCAAAATCTAATTCATAGCGTTTCAATCGAGGAGATTGGCTTATCAGCTCCATTTGTGCTTGAGACAGATGGAAAAGAAAATTATACATTTGGGAAAATTAAAAGAAAAATAAATCGTTTTATAAAAATACAAAAAAAAAAGATGAATTATAGCAGCCCCAGAACCACAAATCTCCCAGACAAGTGTCCCTCCCAGACACGAGTGTCCCTTTAGAAAAAAGGTATAGTAAGTAATTGGAAGCGAATGAATGAATGTACACTTAGTCGAATTCACCAAATATTTCCTCACGGGCCGCTAGTTCACCATTCTGTGTGCATGCCGTAAAAAACTATCCAGTACTGCTACACAGCCCTGGCAATTCACAATGTGTTTCTAATATGTGGGGTGTGGAGCTTCTGAGGGCGCACCCTTTGGCATTGAAGGTAGAGAGGGGTTTTTGTTTTGATAGAGGTCAAATATCAATGATGCTCCACAATGACTTAATGTACCTTTAAAGCATCTCACACGTAGTTAGCATGACCAAGCTCACCTCTGAGTCCGAGATGGACACGCGTTTGGACTCCACGGTGGGTCTGCGGGCAACGCGGGGAGAGACGTGGGTGCAGCCCCCTCCCATGCCAGACGGCCGGTACGTCCCTCTCTCCTGCAGGGACATCTTCCTCCCGGACAGGTGGGGGCGCTGCGGGGGGCCCCGCTTGGGGGCCTGGGCCCCGTTCCTCAGCCAGTTGGAGGCCTTGGTGCTCAAGCCCGCCATGGCGTCTGCGAGGCCGCCGGCCTGCTCCTCCGCGCCGGGGTCCGGTGCCCGGCACGGACCTGGGTGGTCGCCGCTCATCGCCATGGAAGGTGGACGGCAGGGAGTGGCACCGGGCACGGCAGAGGGGAGAGTCGTGGGGGAGCGCAGCCCAACTGCATCAATGTGACGTGGACAAGCCTGCGCTCACAAGGTCCAGGGGTCTCGCCTGCACTGGGGTGTTGGGGAAGAGGAATGGGGGGTATAAGTTGATGACTAAATAGTACAGTGCTGATTTGCGTTTTCACCAGTGGTCCCCAATCCTGGTCCTAGAGGGCAGCTGCCCTGCAGGTTTAAGAAGTCTCCCTGCCCAACACACCTGATTCAAATGAATAGCTCGTTATATTGACCCATTCATTAGAATCAGGTGTGTTAGACAGGGAGACATCTAAAACATGCAGGGCATGTCCCTCTAGGACCAGGATTGGGGAACCCTGGTTTACACGGTGGAAAGAGGCATAATGGCTTAGCGGTTAAGATTGCGTCCCAATCAAAAAAGATTCTAGGTCTCCCAGGTGAAAGGTTCAAAGTTTGATCCTGACATTCCTGGCTGACCTGTGAGCATATTTGATCAAGACTCGACCACTTGCATGCGCTGTACAGTAATACTCCACTAAATCGTTGGGGATGAAAGCTTCTGCTACATGACCAAATGGTAGTTCTGAGTACATGTAATGGAAAAAATGTGCATGCCAACTGAGTTAATGGTTCCATGAAGCCATTAATCCCCAAATGCTGTAAGGTTTACACTGAGACTGCACGAGGTCTGAATCCAAAACACAAACAAGAGCCCAGCTCTAATCACAGAGCGCTATTTGGACCACTCCCCTCCACCCATTTCTCAAGTGCTGATTGGACTGCTACTGCCAGCAGACCACCCCCCCTCCCCCCTAGTGTATGAACTCCCCTTCCGCTACTGTTGCAAAGAATAGCCTCCACCATGAGACTCGTTAACACGATCCATATGGAACATAGAGCTTAGAAGAGTTTATTGTTGATAAGCTTGTATAAACATGCCAGTCAGTGGTCTTGCAGTTGGAACAGACTGGTCCTGTAATCCGTTTTAACAGTCCTGTTTCATCCTGAAGGTGTACATTGAATATATATTGTTTTATACAGATGGTGAACAGTAAACGGACTGCATTTAGAGAGCTATTCCAACCTTCCAGCCATTCAAAGCTCGGTATTGCCTTACATTCACCCATTCATACACCGATAGACAGTGATGACTGCCATATAAGCCACCTGGGCCACTGGGAGCAGTCCAATAAGTCAACACTGCATATAACCTTTTGGCAAAGACAGCAGTCATTTTCAAACCATCAAGAGGAAAAGCACTAAACAAACGTTAATCAGTGTCAGGTCCATAAGCCATCCTCTGTCATGATAAAGGGGTGTCAGTTTCAGTGGCATGGGTAACATAACATCTGTGAGTGTGTGCACCATTAATGCGCTAAGAGTAAAATCACATTTTGGAGCAACAAATGCCATCAAAATGTCCAGATGTGGTCTTTTCCAGGGACACGCCTGCACTTTCCAGTGAGACTGCAAATAACATTGACTAAGCAGTAGGTGCTTAGGAGAGTGTTTGTGGGTGGGGAGGGGGGGGGGTGGGGGGGCTAGAATTGCTTGTTGTTGCTAATTGAGAAAGTGTGGTGCAACATGATGCACAAAATATGGCCACAAATGCCCTGTACAATGGACCCTTTGCCAGAGTTTGATTGACAGGCAGCCTGACTAATCAGAAGGCCGAGATGTTGCTATGCGCCCCAGTGTGTCGGATAAACAAGAATTACTTCTTCAAATCTGTTAACTTAAACTTAAACTTACAGTAAATTCAATGTGAACATGACAAAAGGATGATGTTGTTATGGGACCTGTAGACAACAGATATCCTACCTAGGCAGACTGGATGTAGCCTTTAGGTCTTTCAATTTCCTGAAGCCATGCATAAAAACTATGTCGTCAGCGGCGATATTTCTCAATCATTGACAATTTAACAATCCAAAAGTAAAGAGATGACTGTCTTTATCTTAACAATGGGATAAGCTAACACATCACTACTGTAGTAAGCCTATTTTTCTAGATAGTTGGGAAATACCGGTATGACCCAGTGCTAGGCAACAAAAACGTTTCGTTTTTTATTAAATAGTAGCTAAATCCTGCAGTTTTCCGATTTAATGACACAATGTTGGATGTTTGGATGTTATCAATGTCGTCTCTGATGATGTTACGTCAGCTCAGAGCCATGTGGTCAGCTGTCCGACACAAACCCACCCTTGGGCGTGGCTAACTCACTTCTGTTCTGGCAAAAGGTCCATTGTGCACTTGAAGACCCAAGTATGGAAGAAACGAAAGGGGGGGAAGGGGGGTGGGGGGGTGGTGCAATTCTACTTGATAAACTTCACAAATAAGTGTGTCCACTGCCCACACGTTGAGCAAGTGCAATACAAGAAATACGATTATGTTATACAGTGGTAAACAACTGTCCCAACTTTTTGGTAATGTGTCATTAGATTGTAAATTATTTTCACCAAGCAATTACAGGTAAAAGGTAAAAACGTCATATAATGTATTGTCAAGTTGAATTAAATGTACAAATCACTCTTAGTTATCATTAGCATTTTCCTTGTTGCCCCACCTTCCACGGAACTTGTGTGTGTTGTGTCATGCTGCAGAGTGCAGGCTGAAGGATCTGAACAGCAACATGATTCCACAAATACAATCCAAGCAAGCTGATCTCAAAACCCCGGCCTCATCAACCATGACACATGGTTTTCCAAACTAATCAAAGTAAATTTAATGTCAATGCCTCCCCTGCACAATATTATGACACAATAATACCAACACCAATTTTTGCCTCAGCAAATTACAATGAGGGTATGAAAATGCCCTCAGATAATTCTGCAACAAATCACTAGCAATATAGAGTCATATTAAAATTGTTTTTCCCTGATATAATTCTGTGAGTATGAAAAATGTTAGATCTTGATATAGAGAATATTTACTTCTAGACAGTAAAAAATTTAAATTAAAAAAGAAGACTCCCTTTATAGAAGGTGATACTTCCACAAAGGCTGCAGTTTATAGTGTTCAGCACAGATAAATCAGAGAACCAGGCCTGGTCTGGAACATGCACTCAAGATATAGCTCATAAATGACAATAAAACCCATTCTGACCACGCACGCTTAATTATCCTCCATGCCTCTGGACCTGCACAATTGTGTCCACATGTAGGTAGATGTGCACAAGCAAAGACTGTGTGTGTGTGTGTGTGTGTGTGTGTGTGTGTGTGTGTGTGTGTGATGAATTCTCCTGACATTAATGGGGATTGGCTTCCCTTTTCATCTTTCATAAAATTCTGCCAGATGGCAGATTACAGTAGACAGGAAATATCAAAAGCTTGTAGTCCAGCTGGTTCAGGTATTATTTACAGATGAACAAAGATGTGCAATTTCTTACCTGCACATCACATAAAACAAAACTCAAATGTGTTACCGTCACAACATGATGTATAGGTCCTCAGTGATAAATAATGCTTGTTCTGGTTAATAATTAGCAAACGACTCTGAGCATTAGAAAATGCTTCAAGAAATGGGCCACTTCATGCGATTCCTCATTCTTCAGTCATTCTTGCTAACTTTGAGCTCAAATCAAAACAGTATCGCTCCGCAGTCCTCCACGGTGGCACCTCACAAATCGAAATGCATTAGGGGTATGAAACCAAGCGTAGCGCTACGGCTTTGTTGATACGAGCGGTGTTCGCCACTTTGTTTATGTTCCTATTTGCAGAGCCAGGGCTGCGTAGAAGTATAAGAATCGTTTTTCAACACGCACTTAGAAAGGTAAACTAGAGAAATTTTACAGTGCATTAACAGTTACAGCTGACTGATTTTTCTTGTACTAGGAGGTGGCAGAGTGGTTGAATTACATGAAATTAGCTATAAATACGTTTATTTACCTGCCTCACATACAGGTGTGTTGGCACCAAAGGCCGGCATGACAATCACCACTCATACTGAACTTACAATCACACAAAAATGACAGAAATATTATGGGAGAGTTGCAGTGAAACTAAATGATAGTGCGTTGGTGCAGTGCATTGGTGATAAAACGTTTGATACACACACACACACAAACACACACAGAGTAATGTGTGTGCATGTGCACGTGTGTGTGTGTGCGTGTCATACATTTAACTTCATTCTCCATCATAAGAAAAGATTCCACTAGTTGCCAATGGATACCTCCCTACACCACTGGTGGGCAGTTTGACTCATCGAGTCATGCAATAACTCCAATCATTTCAGCCCGTGACAAGGCCTTTTAATTCACGGCAATCAGTAAAGATGCATTTTAGATCACAGTAAGAATTATCTGAGCTGTAATGCTGTTAATTCCTCTCACAACTACTGATCCTCTCAGTCTCCATAGTGTGAGTTAGTCAAATAGAAATGAGAGTCATGCCATCACCACCGATTAGAACTAAATTCTCCACCAGAGTATAAAGCAAGGAGAGTATATATACTCGAAGGGAGGGGTGGGGGGGTTGCATGAGGGGAAGAAGGGCGGGGGAGGTTATGGCATTTTTTTTTTTTAACACCGTCACAGTGTGTAATTCAATATGGTTGACAAATCACATCTTCCTTGGTTGCGCAGGGCTAGGATGCTGGCTGTGTTGGAATAAGTAAACAACCATCTTCGATACCAATTCTCCTGTCTCAAACTCCATTGTTCTTGTCAGAGCCTTAATAAACACGTCTCTGTGTACAGTACCTCATTAAACATTCAACATTCTAACGTGTGGTTATAAAGCTAGAGTCTAGATAGCGCAAACTCAGATTTAAAAGGGCACACTTTGCTATGTCTCAGAGGAAAGGTAATCAATTCAGAAATATATGTTTTTGGTTAGTTTATTGAGTCAATATAGGGATATTAAGTGGAATGGAATATTTTACTTTAATCCAACAGTGTTGATAACCACTGAGAATTCAGCAGTAAGTATGTAGAAATCAATAACTCTGAAGGCTGGGACTAGCACGTCTTTTTAACAGAGCAAACAAATCTAAGGCAGGAATATTATAAGCTCCATGGATGCCATATTCCATATCGATCCATCGTTCTATTTGGTATCTTGGTCATTTGAACTACATTCAGCAGAACAAGTGCTTAACGCCTCCTCAAGGCAGCCAGTGCTCTGAATTAAAATCAGTTCAGCGGCTGGAAGGTGCCATGTGTACATTAGGGATTAAGTAAACGCATTGGATAAAGTGAAGTATGTGTTGACATTAACCATTACAATGTAAATAAAAAACATAATAAACATAACAAAATAGAAAACATACATTTATTATTTGGAGGTAATTTTCTTGTGCTTGATGTCCACCTAAAGATACATTTATGGTTGTGTTTGGTCCATTTTGATTGCTATGTTTCAATGAAAATGTATGCTACTTGCTTCAAATAACCTTAAGAGAAAGAATGCAATGAAACTATTTTTGTCATTAAGAACTGTTATGCGTGGCATTCAATTTGGATAGTAAGATGTGGCCTCCCTTTATATTAGAAAGGAAAAGAAAGCGAGCCTACCCTGCCAGCAAATGTCTGAAAACACTTCATGTTGTTCATGACCCTAACAGATAACCATGGCTTTAATGGGAATAAAAAAGAAAAAATAACCTCACAATAAACCACAACACATGCTGCTAATTATTTCAACAAGAGGTTAGTTATTAGAAGAGTTAATG
>JAODLL010038417.1:6694-21550 GCA_026546735.1 Forbesichthys agassizii
CTTAGTCAGTTAAAGGTATTGCCACAGCAGTGGGTAACATGTAAACGTCAGTTAACTTAGTCAGTTAAAGGTATTGCTACAGCAGTGGGTAACATGTAAACGTCAGTTAAAGGTATTGCCACAGCAGTGGGTAACATGTAAACGTCAGTTAAAGGTATTGCCACAGCAGTGGGTAACATGTAAACGTCAGTTAACTTAGTCCGTTAAAGGTATTGCCACAGCAGTGGGTAACATGTAAACGTCAGTTAACTTAGTCCGTTAAAGGTGTAGTAAGTCATTCTCCAGAATGCTTGATACATTCTAACTCACATCTAAACAAAAGCACCTCTCCTTTCAATGCCATAGCGGGCTCCCTTAAATTAGAAATGCATTGTGAAGGCTAGGGTATTGCTGTTAGCGGTGTTCACCGCTTCGTTTAGGAGCCAGGGCTGTGTAGAAGTACCTGATTCTTTTTTTTTTTCCAGCACGCACAGAGATTAGTTATTAGTTAGTCTCGGTTATTAGTTGTATAATTGCTTACTGTGCCTTAGAACAAGATTATTTCCTTGTTAAATTGAACATGTTGACACTGGCGCTCCTGTTCCTCTCCCAGCGTCATGGCTACGGTGCCTGTTGCCGTGGGTGATGGTGTGGGTGCTGAGCGGTGTGGGAGCGGTGTGGGGCTGTGTGAGGGTTCTCTACCTGTGGGAGCCCATCACGCCCCTCCACTCCCCCAAGTCTGTGTCTTTCTGGAGGCATCGCAAACAAGCCGACCTGCATCTAAACAGGGTGAGCTCCATTAGGGTTATTGTGTTGGTTGACGCTCGCTGAAGGGGTCGGCCATGTTCTAAAGCTGGCTGGTGGCTCAGAGCACATTATTCGGTTTCACTTTTATCATATTTTATTTAACTATTTTGTGTTTTTATTTTCATTGTTGTTTCTGATTTTATTTTATACCTACCATGTTGGTATATTAATGTAAAGCACTTTGTGATTCTACATCTGTGAAAAGCGCTATATAAATACATTTATTTACTTCCTTACTAATGACAAAAAAAGAAAACCCATTATTGTTTTTGCTTCGTCAATCTCACCAACAATAAAAGTGGAATGTATCGTACATATCAACATTTCTGGAGATGTAGGGGAGGTTTAACTCTGTTGCACATGCTGTTTTTGAAGCTCCAGTTATATATTATGTCTGATTTTGTTTCTAATCCTGCATATCAGTTTATTTGGTATTTCCAAGCGTGCCTCAAGTCTGGCTAGTGTAACCGTATCAATCGAACACTGCCGGTGTGCTTTTGAGGTGAAAAATAGAAGCCCTCAAAGGGTCTGGACCCATAAACCACACACCTGAACATGACTCTGCTCTCCTGCAGGGAGACTACACAGCAGCCATGTCCAGTCTGGAGACCTGCCTGTCAGTCTTGACCAGAGCCCTCCCCACCACCAGCCTAGACCTGCTCTGCTCCCTGTCCTGGAACCTGATTCGCTACTGCCTGCACCGGCCCACCCCCCTGGGCTGGCTGGTGCACCAGGTGGGAGGCAGGCACGAAGGGGAGGAGGCCAGGACCAGCGCTAAGGACGCAGCGCTGGTCTACCACAGGCTGAGCCAGCTGCAACTGACAGGTGACTCTCATGTTATCCACTGGCGTTATCAGCCCTCTACTTGCTGTGTGAAGACATTTGCACTCTATATGACTACATTGTGTGTGTATGTATGTATTATATACATATTTCAAATAGGCGCTGAGGCATTTGGTGGGCATAGGCCCTAACTGTGATCTACAGGGTTGCTTGTTGACTTGCGCTGAAAGCGTTAGCTAGCCAATCAGAGGCCACATCTGATATTAGAATCTAATGGAGCAACTTGAGAACATGTATGGATATGTTTCAGTCTTACACCTCCATGATCCACACACGTCACGTTACCACCGTAAAGCTTTAGGCTCCGCCCTGATGCCTGGAGGTGTGTGCTGTGTGTCCTGTAGGTAAGCTGCCCCAGCGGAGCGGCCTGTGGGCCTGGTCGGTGTCTCTGAGCGCAGTCAACCTCAGCGAGAGCGCCCAGGGCAAGATGGCTCCCGCACAGCTCGCACAGATTTACGTCACCGCGGCAACCGCCCTGCGCACAGTGCTGGGTCATCACCTGTCCTGCCTGCCTGTGAGCATGACAAGACAGCCCGTCACTCGGGAACATCGCGTGTTATGTGCTAACGCGTAAATGTGTATTTATCTTGTCACCCATATCTGTGGTCTACAGGGTTACTTGTTGAGTTGTGCTGAAAGCGCAGCTAGCCAATCGGAGGCCAAATCCATCCCCGACGGCCTGCGATGGCTCTTCACTCCGCTGGGCAGGCAGTTCTTCCTGAGCTGCGATTGGTCAGTGAAGTCCGAGAGCCGAGACGGAGTGTACAGCTCTCAGAGAGACCCGGGTACGACTCCAGAACATTCTGTGTTTATCCAGAACAGGTCTATTATACCGAGGAAGACAGCGTGACTGTTGTGCATCTGAGCTCTAGAGTGTGCGGCTCCCTTTTACTTTTCCTTGTCGTTTACCAGCAACTCTTTACACAAGGTGTGCGTTTTTAGATTTGTGATACAGTTAGTCCAGAACAGGCACCGCTTGTCTTTAGCTAGATTTGGAATAGATGCCTTTGTCCAGGGAGCTGATTTCTCACTAACTTTGCCCTCCAGTGGACCCTATCGCCCAGCTGCACCGCTCCTTCTGTGAGAAGCTGTTGGAGAGAGCCGTCCACACGCTCATTCAGCCCCAGAGCGACTCAGATGCAGGCAAACGCAAGGGTGACTCTGGGTAAGGAAGGGGTCCTTACAGGGATGTGGGAGATTTAACTGTTAATAATGTATGTAATCATATTTTCTCTCATTCTCATATCTAGTCCTTGATGTATTGCCTATATTGTTTACTAGTATTTACCTTCCTTTAACTAGTCTCTCTCTCTCTCTCTCTCTCTCTCTCTCTCTGTCAGGGAGTTCTCCAGTGCCCTCGAGTTTCTGCAGCTGCTGGATAGCTGTACAGAGGAATCTCCCTCAGTCACGCCTCCTTTCCTGGCTCCACCTAATCACACCATCATTCCAGGTAGGGGGCGGATCAGACACGCCCACCAGCCAATGGTGGGGAGGGACTACTTGTGTGTTTTTCCTGTGTGGCATGATCAGTGGCTTTCAATGCATGGTAGGCTCACAGAGGGTTCAATCATGTTTCGTTGTCGGTATAGTTTAATCCATTAATGTAAAAGTTTAGGTTATTTATTTTTGTTGTTTGATAGTGTGTGACATACAGTTTATAGAGCAGAAAATAAGTGCACTGATGCATTTTTGTTTTTTTGGTATTTACAATGAACTGTTATGAATTATCACGGATAACACTCCTGGTTATAGATCCGGGGTAATAAGTCACTGTGATGTGTTAATTAGTTACTGTACAGTCTGAATCAATATGAGCTGTCAGATATACACCAGACACAAAACCATATCTCTTTCACACACACACACACACTCGCACTCACTCACACACACACACACACACACAGATAATGTTAAGCGTTATGGAGTACCGGTCATGGCAGTAAAACTAGACGGTGCACCTCTCATCACACACCAGGAAGACATTGAAATGCTTAATAATGGAGCAGACAGTTGTTGACTATTGTATAACACATTTCCGTTTGCTTTTCATTAAAAGGGTTTCTATTTTGAAATGTCATACAAGTAAACGAATTACAAACATTTAAAACTGTAGTGTAAGTACATATATTTCTGTTATTTGTGAGAAAATAATGTATAGTGAATAAATAAATGTCTTTCTTTCTGTTAAAGATGGTCACAGGTTGTGTCTGGATTTAACTCCCAATGCAGTGTAATGCTGCTAATAGCCTGTTCAGCCCTAGGCTGGACAACGGCTGCTTTGTTTGCGTTGTACCTATAACTGCACATTGCACACCCCTCCTCTTTCTCTCCTGGCAGTTGGAGACCTAGTGAGTCGTTGGTGGGCATCTGTTCTAAAGGCGTACGTCCATTGGCTGCAGGGCGATGATGTCGCCGTGAGGTCACTGCTGGCAGAGGCAGAACGCATGCCTAGGGCTCTACACACTCTCGAGTACGTAGAGGGAAACCGTGTATTTAGTATAGGCACAAAGAAGCTCTCCTTGCAGAGACTTAAAGGTGGAGGTAGCGATTTTAAGATAATCTGCTTTAAGTCACATTCAGTAAATATCTCTCTGTGGTCCGCTAGTATGTTCTGTGTGCAAATAGATCTACACATTATTTACACTGATCGCTATCACAGAGTGTGTGTGTGTGTGCGTGTGCGCGTGCGTGATGTCTCCAATACATTCACCAAATAGTCCTTTATGTATTGCCTGTACTGACTGTACTACTATCTATAATAGTGTTACCTTTAAGCCACATCTCTCTCTCTCTCTGTCTATCTCTCTCGCCCTGCCTCAGTCACCCTCTACCCAAGGCCGTGCTGCTCTTGTGCAAGGCAGTCCAGCTGAGCCTGTCTCCTCTGAAGGGAGAGGCGGCCGTGGTGTGCCTGTCTCACTTTGACCGAGCCAGCAGCTACCTGCGCTCCAGCGTGTCGGTGCCACTGGCCCAGTCAGGCAGCTGGCTCAACAAGGTACACACGCACGCCAGTGTTCTCGGCCAAGGTGGCGTCGGGCCAGGCTGTCACGGGGCTTTGGGTGGGTGGCAGGAGGTGGCTGTGGTGCATTGTAGTTGCATTGCATGATGTTGAAGCCCAGTGCAATGTGTCTGCAGTGCAGTACAGAGGCCTCCCTGTTCTGCACGCACCTGTAACACACCCCTCCACCTCCCAGTAAAGTGTGTGTGTCGTCTGCCACTAGGTGTCGCACTAAGCACCTGCATATCAGACCCAAACAAATGCTTTGTGGCACACACACACACACACACACACACACACACACACAGGCTATGAAAACTAAGGTCAGAGGAGCTTGGATTACAACACACACAGATGGAGTATGATGTTATTCTCTGCTCGCTACATAGTTACCCCACTATATTGCTAGTGAGTTATGGTATAGTGTTTGCTGATATGTTCATGTTTAAAATATCATATAGGACTTGTTTTTAACAGTGTGTAATATATTGTAGTTGGAGCAGTGTGACATAAGAGACATTCCGGTTGCGTCTGGGGTGACTGTGAGATGGGTAGTCTAATTATAGTGTGCTCATTGTAGTACTGCTGCTGTGTAGTACCTATTGAACCAATCAGAACATTCACCTCTCCCTTCTCTCCTTAGGGGGCGGAGCTCCTGGTCTGTGACCTCCTGTTGACCCTGAGGACCAGCCTATGGCAGCGAGGGAGCAGCAGCAGCAACGGGGAGCCCGGCCCCGCCCCTGGATCCCAATTGGCTGGTTTCCAGAGGGACCTGAGTGCCCTCAGAAGACTGGGCCAGTGCTACAGGCAGGCACAGCACAAGGTACCCATGGCAACGCAGATGTACGTCTTGGAGACATCATAGCCTATGAATCCATTCCCGAAAAACAGGGCTCTTCCGAATATCCCAATTTAAACACTGGTTGTGAAATCTATTTTTCTAAAAGTCATATCTACCTATCATATCATATCAACCTTTTATTTAACAAATCCACTTAGTTTGCTTCTTAACTACAGTAAGACAGTTGAGTGTACAGAGAATAGGTAAACACATCCCTCTCTCTCAAAATATAAGTTTAATTTGTGCCCAGCATTTATTTGTTTATAATGCTTTTAAATGTTCCGCATTCTTGACTGTTTTGATTATTGTGCCCTTACTGTAGGCCTACATGTTTTACATTATTTCTAGAGTACGTTTTCCCACAGTATTCTGTATATTTGGATGCTACAACTCACATTTTAAAAATTACATTTAAAAACATGTCTTCGCCGGGGAAGCATGCCCCCGGACCTCCCCTGTATCTTTGCCTTTTCGCCATTGCAGTGTTTGCACCCCTGCATAGTAAACGAGGCTCCAAAGCAGAGAAACACGGACACACAACACGCAGCGTAAACCTCTGGGTTCTGTTAATTTCCTTTCAGCCTTGTGTGTGACGTGTTTCCCTCCACTGTGTTTGGCTGCAGGTGTTTCTCCATGAGACCACAGTGAGGCTGATGGCAGGAGCCAGCCCCACACGCACACACCAGCTGCTGGAACACAGCCTGCGCCGCAGGACACACACCTCCTACACAACTGGTAGGACTCTTGAGACAAGGGCACACACTATGCATACTGTTAAGACACATAAGGACCGTCATTACAGGGCAAGGGGCTCACACATTGAAGTGTAACTGCACCCTCAAATGTGCTTTTTGGGCTGTTAACAAAGTAGTATAATTTATCTGTGAGGAGACGCATCAATGCTGGTGTTAATATTGACAGAATTTCTTTTTTTAATTTTTTTAAATAAAAAAATCTGCATTTTATAGGCTAAAAACATATCTACACGTCATATCTGTTAAAAATCATCCCAGGACATGGCTGGTTTTCATCTGTACACATCGGTGCACTCATTCAATATGTAATTCATGTGTTAATGGGGAAAGGCTGAGATGGGGACCTCTCAGCCCCTCCCTTCACTCAGCTCCTTGAGGCATTTTGTCAAAGTTGTAGTGGGTGGAGTCGGGCTCAGAGATGGGGTTACACTTTAACACATGAACACACAAATATACACACAACTACAGATGAAATGGTATGAACATAAAGATTTCAGTTTCCACAATTATCATAGGTATGTGAAGTACAAAGTAATTTCACCAAATGCTATATAAAGTCAAATATAGTGACGATGATAAACATCGTATAACATTTTTCATCATCCCAGCTCCCCATGAGCATGCAACTTGCTCATGATATACCGGTAGACTGCATTGCCTAACATGGTATGCATGTTTTAGCAGAGACACTTTATAGAGGAGACATGCCACTTGCATTGTTTTGAATGGAGTTCTTTGGGAGAATTCTGAAACTAACCAATCATCTGCTTTGTAACTACCAAGCATTAACCTATTTAGCCAGATATGTGGCTCTGTATTTAGCCAATCGTGTGGCTGTACTTATGCAAGCCAACTGCCAAACTTCCGTTTTAAACCTTATTTTGGTGGCAAAGTCACCAAACGTTTTAAGTGGTTTTCTTTTTTTAATAATCAGATTTGACTGGCGATTGTATACATGTAGTTTCAATGTCCTGTTGTCCATTGAATGTGCAGTTATGGCTCTCACCACTCATATCAGTACAGTCTTCCTAAATAACTGCCCGGTGCGTTTCAAAGATGGCCGCCGCATGGCGAGACTTGCCTGTAAGGACTCTGACTTTAGGACAGTCCAGTTATGTGGCATTTTACAATGGTAGCAGGTCAGACAACATTCCCGCCCACACAACGGCTTGACAACAGTGTCTGCTCATCCTCAGGCGGGGAGTGCGTCCTGGGCGAGAGGGAGAAGGCCCACGCCATCCTTCTGGCCTGCCGCTACCTGCCCCTGCCCCTGCTGACCCCACCCGGGCACCGCGCACGCCTCCTGGCTGAGGCCAAGCGCACCCTGGAGCGAGTGGGAGACCGCCGCTCCTTACAGGACTGTCAGCAGGTGCTGCTGCGTCTGGGTGGGGGCACCACCATCGCCGCCTCTTGATGCACACGCACGCACGCACGCACACTAGACACATATACATTCATAAACGTGCATTTTAAATGTTAGGGCTAACTGATAACTCAAACATCAACATGTGTGACTTGCTGTTACCTCGGTGTTCACATGGATGATAAAAGCAGAGAGACAAAGTATCTAAAGGCCACCGTTCATTTTCAATGAGTCGGCAATTGACAGCGACGTGTCAAGTACATTTGTTGTATATAGCCCTGAATCACATGATGTGTCTCACAGGGGCCGTACCCGCCCACATTTCACATGGAACCAAACTACCGGTACACCCCTTTTAACCTGTTCCTCCCCAAACTGGAGTCAACTAAGCGGGGTGAAAATTGACTACTAGTGGATGTCTTTTTATTTTTTAATGCAAATACTGAGCGATGCGAGTCACGACTACCAATGGGAGAGCAGCATATGATTCAACCAATAAGTAACCACAAGCTAAGAGTGCTCATAAGCGAAACGCGACAAGTGTCTCCCTCTTTTGTGTGGTCCCTGTGAACGCAGGGATAGATTTACATAATCAAGATATGCCTGGTTAACAAAACACATTTAACAATATTATTATTTATGACTCGCTGTTGGAGCAGGGACCTGTATTTACACTGCCAGCATACACACAAAATTGCAACCAATATAGTCACCGCTTCTGAGGCCCAAACACGAGGACGCTGTGCCGTGTGTTTTCTGACCCTCAGTCACACCGCTGTAGCCCAACAACACCACCATCTGGACACAAATGGTAACGAACTGGCTTTATACTAACAGTCTTCTAACAGTACAAAAATAAATCAGGTTTTATGGCCCCCAGTTGAAAGAGGGACCAAATAGATATTTAAATCTGCAGCTTTGCATTGAGTGGCTGTTATTACATCAAGTTGTACAATCTTTATTAGTATGCAACATTGTCATGTGCTATAATGCAGCAGAATGTCTCATGTAAACATGCAAGCTCGGTTAAAGGGTTTGCATAAATTAAACTTTAGACAGCCAAGGGAGAATCTTAACTTGGCCGTGTTACAGGCTGCAGATTAACAGTCTAACATTATTTTATCCGTACAGTGCTGAGTAGTGTCTATTCTATCTACCTCAAACACTGTACAATGCTAATATTGTACCGTGACGCAATATAGGATACTTAAGCACCCACACCAATTAATCGACTTGACCTCAAGTGAGCGTTGACGTCGTGTGTCAGTCAGGTGCAGGGCCATTTTAATAACAGTACACTGAGCAGATTTATTTCCACGTCACAGTAGGCTCACTGGTAAGGCTGTTGAATCATGCATGCTGCTTGCAACTGGTGAGAAATACCTTGTTTTTAAAAGAGTGAAGGCAAGCAATTGCCAACATAGGCTGACAATATGAAAATGCCTGACTACACAGACAGTACATACATTCATTAAGTACATACACACACACTCACTCAGACTTATTCTTTGAATACATACATAATGTAATTGTATATAAGTTGTACATAGGCAGGTAGAAACGGCAGTGTTGATTTAACAGGATGTGTGTGTTAATGTCGGCTAGAGATGCGCATCAACAAACACCTTAACGTCTGAGTTGGGCCGAAATGTTTTTAGAGCAATTACTTAAAAACGTCATGCAATGACCAAGAGTTTATTGGCCACACCCCCAATACCTTCTGCACCAAGGTGAACATATTATTTACAGTAAATGGTCAGTTTGCCACTATCTAATAGATCTAAATTATGTGGGGATGTCTAGATGCGGTCTGCCTGTGAGGGTTGGCTCCCAACTGCCATTGCCTTGATGGACTCTATTCTAACTATAGCCCAATCCTCCCCCCAAGTGTAATTGTTAACTGGTAGAAATTATGTCACTTCAAGATATGATACATAGTTTTGTGAACAGTTACTCTATTGTGTTATACTGTATGGTAGCATAGGGACAGAGAGGTAAGATTTATAATAATTGGAAAAAAGTGTATATTTTGATTTAACGATGGCATGTTTTTTTAAGAACACCTAAGACAGGAATGGCAGCACATAAATATGTTTTTGGATATATTAGATAGCTTCAGCTGTAACTGATAATTAACAAACGGTTCAGTTATTTCCAGACCGGAGATATTCTATCCTGCGACAGCTTTTATTCCCCACCATATTATTTAATTTGTGACTGGTTAATGTGTACAAAGAGGAAAATAATACATACTTGCAGAGAATGGAATGTTTGCTATTACCTTTTTATTATGTTACAAAATATATGTATCCTTGATGTGTTGTATTTTTTTCTGGATTTCTGTTATATAAAAATGTTTTATAATAAAATATGACAGTAGTTAGCAATTGTGGTATTAAAAATGAATTGTCTTTATTTAAGATTAACATTTTAAATAACATTTGAACATGTCCACAGTTAGTATCAGCTGTATAGTTAGTAGATTGTCATAGTTTTAATTATGAATTTAAGTCTTTCTGTTTCTTTTTAGCATTAGTAACCAGACATACATACATACAGAATTTATGCAAACTGTTGAGCTTCCCCGATTAATGGCCTGGGATCCCGAGGCATTCCCAGACCAATGTGGAGATATCATCTCTCCACCTAGTCCTGGGTCTTCTCCAAGGCCTCTTCCCAGCTGGACATGCCTGGAACACCTCCCTAGGGAGGCTCCCATCCTTACCAGATGCCCGTACCACCTCAACTGTTTCCATTCGACGTAAAGAAGCAGCGGCTCTACTCAGAGTTCCTCACGGATGGCCGAGCTTCTCACCATATCTCTAAGAGAGACGCCCGACACCCTCCTGAGAAAACCCATTTTGTCTGCTTGTACCTGTGATTAGTGATGGCCAAATTAAGCTTTTGTGAAGCACTGAACCACTTTTGTTTCGAAAATGGGTTCATTACTCGAAGCTTCAGTTACAGCGACGTCTCCTGGCGAAAAGCAAGGCTGCAATCAAATGAATCAATGAGCTGTGTTGGAGAAACTATAGTTCTGAAGCATCTTTGCTAAGATCACCCTTGGATTTTTTACTCTTTGCTTTGAAAACTCTTTGATGCACACACACTAGGACTGAACATCATGTTCTATTTACAAATAAAAATTGATAAATGTATGTATTTTGTTTTTGAGGAGAGAGTGCTGGGAAAATATGGCACAGGTTGTGTGTGTGCTTGTGTAACTATGGCAGTGGGTGGGATGGGGAACACTCAAAGATTTTTATTACATCACATACATTATTTGTTCAACAGTTTTTGGATTGAGCCGGTTTCGTTTTTTGCTCACAACTTCTCCACACTTGGAAAACACTCCTTACTACATGCTACTTAATACAGACCATAGCTACAGTAGGCTACTGTATTGACAGTTACTGTTGTATAAATTTTACTTTTCCTACTTTACATATTAAACAGCCAGAACACCCAACTTATCAGGAGCGATCAGATTGAAATGTTCCCACATCTCAGAACGACCTCTCTTCCTGGCTGGTTCCACAATGATCCAATACAAACGCAATACTTGGCAGCAATAACGCACCTACTACGACAACTCCACAAATGCATTTAGAGTAGTTATAAAGAGTTAAGGCGCTTAAACTCAAAACTGTCTCAACCTATCACCTGTCAGAATCGAGTCGTGCGGAGCACGTCTTAACTCAGCTCTCGCAATTCCAGCGAATCACCTGATTGGACCGCAAACCAGTCAGATGATTCATTCAGCAAATGAAGCAGTTGGTTTCTGACGTCATATGTCACGTGATTTCGTTCGCGCCAAAGCAAGCTTTGAAGCAGTGTTTCTATAGGATTGTAGTTCATAGTTTCGAAGCTTCAGCGTCACACTGCCATCCCTACCTGTGATCTCATTCTTTCGGTCATGACCCACCCTTCATGACCATAGGTGAGGGTAGGAAGGAAAATTGATCGGAAGATCGAGATCTTTGCCTTCGGCTCAGCTCTCTTTGTCACAATAGTGCGGACTTTACCATTTAAATTGTCAAATGTGTTAAGCTCTGGATGACGTGAGGGCTGCACTGCAAAAACTATGTATAACCTAGTGTTATCTTGTTTTTAGATGTTTCTAATATAAATGGCTTATCTAGTGACTTAATTTAAGTAAACGTGCACTAACTTTAAGAAATCTTAAGTGCATTTCACGTACTGCCCTGGCAGCCAGTTTTGCTTGTTTTAAGCCTTAGTCAGCTCATTACTAATATATTTGCACTTATATTTGATAGGGCATTTTTGCAGTGTGTGGCTGGGTGAAAAAAAGTAAGCTTACAGCACCTGGTATTCCCAGGCAGCTTCCCATCCAAGTACTAACCAGCCAGAGAAGCCCTGCCCTGAAGGCTGAGGGAGGAGCGTCGTTTCCCAAACGAAACACACCTGGGCATTCATTATTTAGGCGTGCACTTGCATAACAAATGGTCAGGTGAGCTTTCACACCCCATTCTATCTTTTTTTCTAGTTTACTAGGATATTACCATGTTAGTTGATTAATTAAATGTAGCTTTGCCTTATGTCTGCTGGACTTGTGCAAGGCTGTAACAACATGGAGGTTGTCCTTTTTCTGGTTGCTATTGTTAGCTGTTTCTATTTAGTTTTTATTTCAGTTGGTTTTGATACTTCTTGTTAAGTTATTTGTCCTTTGGTAAGTTATTTGGTGCTTTCTTTGGGGATGATTGCTGGATTTAATTTGGCTGGTGTGTTGCAGTCTATGTTTGGGTAGAATTGAAGTGTCATTGTGTAGGCCAGCCTTTTGGCGGTGTCACACATGTGTTTGGTGGTTGCTGGAGAGGAACAGTTTTAATTGTCCATGATTAGTGATCCTTGTTATGGTAGTTATCTGTCTTGTGATGTAGTGAAAGACATGAACAAGCTAATTTCGTTTTACTGGAACTAGATCCCCTGATAGGCTACAGTAATTTGTTCTCAATATGGGAACAGTCTTGGGCTTCTCTTTAGTGTGGCGGAGACCGCAGTTAGAGACAGTTTGTCATAAACTGCCTCGGGAGCACTTCCTCGGACTCAAGGTGGTCGCTGACTTTCAGTTGCCATTTTGTTTCTAATAAAACCAGTGCATAAGTACCCACTGCCAGTATCTGCACAAAAACTAGGGTTGAGATTAGGTAGGCAAGTTTAAATTATTAGTCAGAATAGTGGGGCTGTTCCCTTTTATTGTGTTGTCTTTCACATCATTGCACAGTAATATTGTACCATTTAATATGTCTGTTTTGATTCAGTGCCCATCTGGAGCACTGTTGGGTCAGTACAATAAGGAGCTTATAGTTAAACACAGTGTTATTAAAATGTTCACATGATTTGTTAACTGAGAGTATGAAGGCCAGGTAGTTGAGGATTTTATTTAGTCCAGTTTGCTCACTTTGATTCTTGTGCTTTTGCCTGGATTGGGTTTTGAGCAACAAATTGCTTTTGTTGTTAAAACTTGTGTGTGACATTATCTGTATCAGGCGTTGGGTGTTGGATGAAATAAAACACAGAACTGGTAAAAGAGGGGTTTATTTTTTTTGGAGCAAATAGCTGAGTCTAAAGGCTTCTCTGATGTAGCTTCAACTTAAAGTTAAAACTCCAAATGAAGATGACACTGACTGTGAGTATACTTAATAATCCACAACAGCACTTTTTCAATGTCTGTTACTGGTGTTAAATTGTTTTGCAAATCTTCTCCTCCTTTGTTTTCAGGGGGTGGGAAGTTCTCTTCAACTCACTATGCAGTAAAAGTTGGAGGCGTCTGACAGATGCATGATTCTTGCAGAATTTGCCACTATTATCATGGTAAGGAACATTAGAGAAAGGATTATCATATCTATAAAGAGAATTTAACAGCGTTATAATGCTTATGTAAAGTTTTCTGGATTGACTACTTAAAGTCAGCTATTGCAACTTAATTGCAAGATAATAGTAAGCTTATACACTTTGTGATATTCACCAAATATCTCCTAGCATTTCGCTATCATCGTTCTGTGTGGCCTGAAAAAAGAATCCGGCACTTGTACACTAAAATGTTATAAATAGGAAGATGAACCTCCCCCCACCACATGCACTTCACCACTCACCGCATATCTAATCTTCCTTCTAAACAATCGCGCCTATACATCCTCTCCTGACTCCTCCTCACCTGTCTCTGCAACAATCTCCTCCTTAACCAACACACAACCAACCCTGGACTTCCCCACCATCTAGTCTAGAGAAACACATACTATCTTGCTCTCTCCCAACATCCACCAACATATTTCCCTTAATCATACCAGACAACACCCCATGTGACACATGACTCTTAGAACCCCCTTTCGTATCCAAGGTACATAATTTTACATTAAAATCCAGTCACTCCACTACAGCATCGCTAGTCTGAGCTTCATGTGTCATTCTCCCCCACACCACCAGTTTGATGCTTTGCCCTCGCCACGCCAGTCGTGTGTTCCACCCCATGCAGCCTGCACCCTGATCTGTTTTCAATCCTCCTCAGGTCTTCCTTCACGTTGCAAGTCATCACAATCGCATGCACAGTGCCCTTGGTGTTTAGAACATCTACATCGACATTCTGACCCGGTTAAATGCAAAGCATGCGCACCAAGTCAAAAGAACTCCTCGTCAGGCCCAGACCGCCGCTAAGGCCCAACTGAGTGTCCGCCACTACCGACACCAGGCCGCTGTCACTATTCACTTTATCATTATTCGAACAGTCAGCCTCCACAACAGACACAGCAGGGGCAGAGTCCACACCAGCCATCCCGCTAGCATTCATGCTAGTGCTAGCCTCCATGTTAGCACCAGCCCTTGTTAGCATTAGCCATAACGCTAGTGCCAGCCCCTTTAGCCTCCATGTTAGCACCAGCCTCCACGGTAGCATTAGCCTCAACGCTAGTGCCAGCCCTCCCAGCCTCCATGCTAGCACACCAACGCACACGAAACTCTCTCGAGAACGCCAAACTCTCGCACGTACTTAGTGTGGTGTGGCCGTAAGGGACAGGATTCAGCCAGGTCGGCCTACTCCGCACCCCATTTACATTTAAAGACACAACACACACCATCGAGAAACACAACACACCCCCACCCCATCATGAGGTCTTCCCCAAGGCCTTACCCCTCTTCTGCAACCTGTCCCTCATGCGCAGCACCCAGGCCTAGCTGGTGCCCCATCTCTATGTCCGCCCCCTTCCCCATCTCCCCCTTCTTAGAAACATTATGGCGCACCACCGGGTCCAGCCAG
>JAODLL010038437.1:0-20468 GCA_026546735.1 Forbesichthys agassizii
GAAGCAGAGGTTTTTATACTGTATCTAAGGTTTGGAATATTGTGTTTGCTATTGTGGGATGGTGTGTGTTAACATTTAATTGAAAGAACAAAATCATAGTGAGCACATTTCCACTCCATATCCAAAAACATAATTTATAAAGCACTTTTAGAAATAGCTATACTTACAAAGGTCACTGGAGAACATACTGTGTGCATTTAAAGACGTTGTATTTTGGGCCCAATCTTCCCACTTTACAATTACATTTCATTTTTGTCTGCTGGGTTAACAGAGTTCAGCATAAGAGTACCTGGTTCAGTAAGAGGAATCCTGTACAATTCATGTGATACTGGAATTGTACCAGCATCACAATAACTCCAGTGAACCCAACCTCTCACAGAAACAATTTGGCAGTTGCTGCCTATAAACAATGAAATGACTCAGCATTTTTGTGAAAACGCTCATTTGATTAGACTTGTTTATATTCCCATAACTTTTAGCAGGTTATCTAACAGTTATTGTATTAATCAATACTGGCTGAGCATACAGTATGTTAAGGTTATTCTGTGCCAGATGGCTGTGTTTCATCTGAACTAATGTGCTGATTGGGTGTGATACAGATGTCTATACAAAGTGTGTAGTCTTGCCACTGCTGTCTGCGATGGGCTGTGTAATCGTTTGGGTCGGGTAGGACTTGCATCAGCAGTTTCTTGACATGCCTTTACACTGAACATATGCCTTGGCAGTCAGCTCTCTACTGCTGCAGTACTTCTTTAGATGAGTGCCCTATTTCGGTGTCTGCTTGTTTGTCTCTGTGTACAATGTGTGTGTGTGTGTGTGCGCGCGTACGTGCCTGTGCGTGTGTGCGTGTGTGTGTCCGTCCAAGCAGCATCTCATCCGTGACTTATGAATTTAGCGCTCAGCTGGGTGAACAAACCTCTGGCCTGGAAGTCAATTTAAATTCATCTAGTTTGTTTTTGGAGGTTAGCAGATACCCATCGTGTCGTGACAACGGAGGGTGTAACAGACGTATTAGATGGACTGTTGGTGAATCATGTAATCACACCACTGTCCCAATATTCACAATCATCCTTTTGGGCAAATATAGTCAGCAGACAAATAGTTGAGACGTTTTCAGTGAGCTACAGGATTTTAAGATCACACATCCATTCCATGGGGTTTCTAGTATATAATGTGTCTGCACACAATATAATAAATAACAACAATGATTTAACAACTGTCTGTTTGGTATTCATTATACTGTGTTCACCATGCTATTTATGTAATTGTTGCCAGATGGTTCATCAGTATGTTATATATTACTGGGATGTCAGAGGGCTTAGGAGAACACAGGCCTTGTGCAATGAGCCTGTGTCTTTACTTTGCTAATGTATTTCTTCATTATAGCAGGGCACTTGTATTTCCTGAAGTGTGAAACTTAATGGGATTGGATAGGGGTTGGGGAAACAGGCGGTTGGTCGGAACAAAGTGGGCGTCTGTGCAGTTACCCTTAGAAACATGATAATGGTTTCCTTGAAACAAAATAGTGTGTAAATAATAAATTAACATTTTAGATGTGGATTGTACCCAGATCCTTGATAAATGTAAACTCTAACACCCATAAAGTCCTTCTTTAACTCACTTGACACTTCAGTGGTGAAGTTAAACGTAGAGCGAATATACTTTTTGCAAAATTCACCAAATATCTTCTTGCATTTCACCATCTTACCCTTCTCTGTGCATGTTGAAACAATAATCTGATACTTCTACACAGCCCTAAATCCATAAATAGGTAGAGAAACAAAGTGGTGAACACCGCTCACAACAACAGTGCCACTTGGCTTTGTAATGCGTAATGCGCTTCAATGTGAGGGGCGGAGCTTC
Source organism: Forbesichthys agassizii (assembly GCA_026546735.1). Classification (NCBI taxonomy): domain Eukaryota; kingdom Metazoa; phylum Chordata; class Actinopteri; order Percopsiformes; family Amblyopsidae; genus Forbesichthys; species Forbesichthys agassizii. Next base: position 1,864 of record JAODLL010038437.1, read on the forward strand.
TGAGGGAGTTTGCTGTGGGTTAGCAAGCATTCTCGAGAATGACTAACCCTGCCTTTAAATCTTGCTTCCCTGGTCATTTAATCCACCACCTTTCCAATCCATTTATAATGTATAATCCCCCCCTAGACAGACATCCTAATCTCACTTATTGAGTATTGTGCATTTTTTTAATACGGAGAGATCCCCTGAAATCCTGTAATGGATTGAGAGGGTTAATGCTCTCTTTTATATGTCTCTCTTCAAATGTGGGATAAAATGTGTTCACGTGTCAATAACACAGGTCGTGTTGTCTCATCTGATCTTCAGACACAAGTCCTACCCCTTCCTCTGTATTGACTGCAGGCCAAACATTATTTTAAAGGCATTACTCTGCCTGCTTTAGTGATATTTTGTGATCAATACCCCTACCATGTCTTCCCTTCCCGACAGTCGAATATGTACTCTGTAACACCACAGGCAAAGTAATCTGAAATGGACACATCTTTTGGATTGCTTTGTTAATTTCCATCACTTATGAAGATTTGTTAGAGAGGTGTATTTTCAAATATGTTATGTCTATTATTTGCATACAAATCCTTACACTTTCATCAGTCAATATCAAATATAAAAACTTGTGCACTATTAGAATAAGAATGGCTATAGCTGACATTAGCTGTATTAAATTAGTACCATTTTGCCATCGAGTAAGTAAAATAGTATTTTCAATTTTCTTTGTGACATAATGAAAGAAAATTCCACTCACCCGCTCAGTCACAGTGCCACATATTAATATCCAAGGGAATATATTGTCTATACCTCTTTCTTCACACTGTCAAATCTCTGTCATAAGCATGCCCTTTACACCCCCCCAACTTTTCCTCCCATAAATTATACAGTATACTGCATTACAATCAATCTGCTCCTTGTATTTGAGCTGTTTACACAGGCAGCGAGGAAAATAAGGAGCTATATGCAAATACCAGATAACAACTGAGTGCAGAGATGCGGTATTTGTTAGAATATATACAATATTACATATATCAAGTAGTGTGTATACCATACTGTATGTAATGTACAGTATGTATGCACTGTTTATATGTAGCTCCATATCTTAAGTTCTTCTGTCTGGCAAATACCCCAAACTATTTCTTAACTTTATATCTCACATCATCCATCTTCTTTCTTTTACATACATTATTTCTACGGGCCATTTTCACAATGTGTTTATTTAAAAGTTTATTACTTGAAAATTCTTATTCCGAATTCGAATTATTCAAAATAAAAAAGGGTAAATATGTATATTTATTGACCCACAGGAAAAAACTGAAGCATAATCAATTCTAAACAATTAATACACCAAGTTACATGATATGAGCTATGAGAGGCAGAGCAAAAAAAAACAAAAACCCCACATATTTGAGTCTTTTCTTAGCAACACGATTGTTGCTTTTAAAGGAATAAAGGGTATTGCAATTGCATTTGTATGTGTGCATGTGTGTGTTGGGGTAACTTATGGCAAGTCACTCTTTAAGCATCTGTTTCTGAGAGTAAACACATGCCCATATGATTGCAATATTGATGTTGCAGAAAGCAATTGCAATCAATCAAGTCATCTGTTAAGCCTCCAGTTATAAGAATGCTTACATTACATTAAGTCTCTGAAGGCGTTTGGGGACATCTTATGATAATAAAGCCTCAGGGCATTGCCAAAATAATTTGTTGCAGTCTGTTTTATTTGAAAGAACATACACAACATTTGTTCATATTGTATATTGTCATATTGACACTTAGCGTGGTCAGTCTGCATTTAGGTTCTGGCCTTTAAAAACTTGGCAGTATATTATTATATAATACCATTAATATTTTATTGACTCTATTCAAATAGCTTTTATTAATAGATGTATTAAAATATATTGTCAAGAGATATTAAACTGTTTCCTGAAAGCTCTACATGCTGTAAATGTGCAATTTAGTATAAAAATAATCTACTTTCACAAATACATAATGGTTATTCTATATCTATATAAATACATAATGGTTATTCTATATTTATATACATGCATAATGGTTATTCTATACCTATATAAATACATAATGGTTATTCTATATCTATATACATGCATAATGGTTATTCTATACCTATATAAATAAACAATGATTATTCTATATCTAGATAAATATATAATGGTTATTCTATATCTATATACATTCATAATGGTTATTCTATACCTATATAAATACACAATGGTTATTCTATATCTATATAAATACACAATGATTATTATATATTTATATAAGTTCCAAATTCAACCAAAAGGTGGTCTCAGGCTGACCAAACTCATGGCTCATGTTAAGGGATGTGCCCTGGCTTTTTCAACACATATTCCAACGCAATCCCATCTTCTTTTCAAAAAGGGCTTGTATAGCAGACCTGTGACATGGCCTTTCAGTGGAGGTAAAGCCATCGGAGATGATGCCATGTATTAACCTCCGCTTCCTGTATTCCTGATTCATTTTTAATGACTCAGTACACAGTAGAATCTAGAAAAAATATAAATATAAGCATCTGCAGATGGGGGTCAATGCAAACTGATACAGAGGAAAAGAGTGTCAAGCATTTTTACAGTCCTACATACAGTACATTATGCATAGCAAATATGTTTCTGGGCATGAGGTAGATAGATGCTGCAATAATGATAAGAATGAACCATATTCCTTCTTAGAAAGACAAAGAAAGCTTATCTCCGTAAGTGTGTGTGCGTGTGCGTGTGTGTGTGGATCTGTGTGCGTGTGTGCGTGTGTGGTGAGTGTGTGTGTATATGTGTATGTATGTGTTGTGCTTGAGACATTTTTTTTTTAAATTCCTGTTTTGTCAACAAAACCTTAGAAATCTTTATTTATCTCTTCATTTCTATGAATATAATCAAGTGTTAGTTCCTTCCTTACTTTCTGACTGACTATATTATGCTCTCAGTGAGATATTTGGAGTGTGTTTACACCCTGTTGTCAACACACTGTGAACATCACTGTATACAGCATATTTACAGAATTACATACTGGAAAAGTTGGAGGGTTATTCAAGTGTATTTATTCGGCTCAGAACTTAAAACATCCCAGTTCCAACTTTGTAAATAACACATCATAACACAGCATGCAAGGCTATTGAGGGGGATGCTTTGGTCTGCTTTGTGCATTACCCTGTGCCAGTTGAAATAAGGTATGTTACTCATTTATAGCCTAAACATCTAATCCAAATTAGGAGGTAGCCAGCACTAGCAACTCAAAACAAAAGAAACAAAAAGAAGCTGTGTGTGCCTGTCTACAATATGTGTGTTGTTGATAAGGTAAACATGAAGGATACACATACACTACTGATGATTGCTTGATGTCAAATAAAGATGTGTAATTACATGTGCCCATGCTTTTTATTATGAATATTCTACTCTATTAATAATAGATATAGGGAAAGATGTTTAGGCATCAGAGAGAGAGATAGAGAGAGAGAGAGAGAGAGAGAGAGAGAGAGAGAGAGAGAGAGAGAGAGTGAGAGACTGCATCAGGTGTGCATAAGGGCAAAGTCAGCAGTTTTCTCAAATCAAAGGTTGAACAAGTAACATGATGTGCTGCCAACTGAACACATTTATACTCACATATGATTTAATTAGATAACAGAGAAATGGCTAGGATTGGAGAATTGTGCCTCGCGCACACACATACACACAACTCTGCCAGCTTATTCTCTGTCCTGCCAATGGTTCCTCCATTTCCAATTAATTTAATTGGGAGCTAATCACGTCATTTAGGGTCATTAAAAACAAGCAATCTTCTCTGGCTCTGCAAAGTCACCTCAAATGATTGTGTCCCCAAGTGCTTTAGTACAGAGGCCATATTCTAATACACATGCTGTTTGATTTGTTTGGCTTATACCACAGGGTGCAGAAACTACCACCTGGTGAAGCATTATGGACAGTTCATTTAACTCCCCACGGTGCATCTCTCTCAGAGAGATTGGACACAGCAGTAGACTGTTATCTGTTCAGCAGCCATAATGAGATATCTTCACCATAGACTTCAACAATCATTACCAAGGTTTTCTAAGGATCTTTTATCCTCCCATAATGACAGACCGTTTACTGCAGAAGCTACACTTGAATAGTCTTAAAGGGCTAGTGTGGAATAACTAGTACTCATGCCGTTTAAAAAGTGTACATCTGTGCAGAGTTGAAGTGTTTGCCTACACCGTGACATCTTTCTATAATGAGGAATTAATTTGAGATGAATTGCTAGTATTATATAGTTTTGGATCTGAATGTAAGAACTCTAGCCCCATACCTTCACATACAGTATAGATAGGCATACTGTATTGCTGTATTGTAGGAGAAAATGGTGGCTCACACTTCCAAAGGGCTTTGCTCATTGAGGCAAACGAACCAATAAGTGAGGCACGTGAATCGAGGTTAGGGGCTGCGCCATCTTGAGCGTGAGTTCCACTGGCACATTAGCGGAGCCGTAAACCGATTATACATTTTTTAATGAGGTGTGTATTGTGAGACAGACACACACACAGTCGCTTAACGTAACTGCTCCTCCTTATCTAACCTTTCGGGCCTTGAGTTTTAGTTTCACTCACTTCCCTCATGCTCACACCTGTAATTAATTTACTGTAGTACATTGCCACTTCACTCAGCACAAGTCTTTTATCTCCATCCCTATTTTAGCTCAGCGTATACTGTATATTGTATCTTGATAAATTATACACAGTCTAATGGTGCAGCCCATTGTACTCAGAACTCAGAAAACCATGACCTCCGACACGGAAAAATGCAGTGGAACACTTTTTCAAGTCGGAAACTCGGGCAAGATATCTCAAGCCTGAGTTTGCTGACATAAACACACATGACGTCACAGCAATGTGGCTGCGTGTGAGCACACAGTTGGCAATAAGCAAAAACATCTTCAATATTCCTACTTTGTAGTGTTTGTGTTGCGAAACATATTTGGAAGCATGTGGTAGTCTATAGCCTACGCCTTCTGCCTCTCTTAGTGTGATAATCTGTTAAATCAGATGCTCTAGTGCCAGCGTTTCTCTTGACTAATGGCGCTGTGGACAAATAGCCTAATTGATAGCTTTTTGTCCTCAGTAAATGATTGGTGAAGTTAAGACATTTGCTATAAACATCAGTTTTCTGCAGACGTCCATGTTTTCCCGAGCAAATGCACTGGGACACATTTAGATTGGAAGTCGGTAAAACCTACTCGGGAAATATCGACTTCCGACCTGCAATGGATTGCAGCATTAGAGTTTATGGCCTCATTTCCAATGTTCCTGTTTCCCTTTCTTTTTTTCCTGTTCTATTTAATCTTGATGGCTGTTTAGACTTCCTAATATTTGAACCCTGGCCTGTTTTCTGACATTGGATTACAGTCTGCTGCTATGGTGATTGACGCCTTGTTGGGCCTGACGTTTTCCTTTCCATGACGTTAACTGTCTTTCTCCTTGGGCACTGTTGTTTGAATAAAAGCCCCACACATGGGTCCTATTGACACAATGAACTTGAACCACAGATTAAGTGCACCACCACATACATGCTCACTGAGAGTGACACATGCCATTATTATTGTGTCAATGTTATGGATGCTACTTCAAGCTGTTGACCATATTGATTTGATTTCTCTTACTTTCTCTCTTACTCGTCATCTTATTGGAACCATATACCCAAGAATATGCATGCATGTAACATCGTAAATAACACATAGGGATTTTCAATTTCACACACAAGGAATGTGGGCCATATCCTTCACGGAACAGCCTCTTGGTGAAAAACACTACAGCAGTAAACAAAAACAAGGATGTCAACAAGGAGATTTCTATCAGGATCTAGAGGGTTCATGTTTGACCCAGATCCATCGAAGATAAATACCTTTACATTTTATTTTTTCATCAATCAATGACATAAATAATGTTTTTTTTAAACAGAAAAATGTACAGAATGAAAAACTAATGATGAAATGTGTATTTCCTACATATTTAAATTAATACAATGGTATTTAAAACAATGTATGAGCTTCATTTTGAGTTTGCTTTTTGGGTTTTGAGGTTTGCTGAGATTGCAAGGATTATTTTGGCAACACGCTCTTTTCTATTTATACCCATATCCACAAATTCACACCTGGAAGCTGTACAACCGCTGCTTTCTACTATTGTGCTCCAATTGATGCGGGTTGAGTGCCTTGCCCATAGGTAACTCTAAAGGCAGAATGTGTGGACAGCAGTGCAATTTATACTCTATCCCAGGGATTCAAACCAGGAGGTGGTTGGCATAATTCTGGTACTGCATAGCGGCTGGGCTTCTGCCCAGACATTATTAATTACAAGACAACTTGCTTTACCTAGATACATTGTGCTGCATGCTGCTCTCTCTCTCTCTCTCTCTCTCTCTCTCTCTCTCTCTCTCTCTCTCTCTCTCTCTCTATCTGTTCCCCTCTCTGTTTTTCTCTGTTGTTCTCTCTCCCTCTCTCTCTCCCCCTCTCTCACAATATTACCTGAAGAAGTTTCTGGATTACTGAGCTCCTGCTGGCATGAGGACATAATTAGTGTGATGCTCTGTCTTATAGGCAGAGAGAGAGAGGGAGAGAGAGAGAGAGAGAGAGAGAGAGAGAGAGAGAGAGGGAGAGAGAGAAAATAGAGTACATTTGATGAAGAATGCTGCTAATCCTCTTTTGTTTTATCTCTCATCTCTTCTATTATCATAAGAGAAGAATACATACATTACAGAATCGTACTTTTTGAGAAGTGAACACTTCAAGTGCAGCATTATAGTGGTGCTGAATCAATTTCTGTGGACAGCGACAGTGCTGAAATGGCTTTATGCAGCCGGCTGACATGCGTCTCAGGTCAGCGCACTATCTATCTACCTGTGTCACTGGGACAGGACCACCCACATCTTCCAAACGTCATATTTTTTAAACCGTGCTATTTCAAATACATTAGCCCCTAGTAGCTAATATGTTTGGACCAATAAGGGCGAACCAAGTGCCCGTCAAGGCTAAATCAAAGTTTTTGTAATTGCGTGTAGCACAGTCCAGACTCGAGAGGAGACGAACGTCAGATGTAAAAAAAAAAAAGAAAGAAAATCGACTACTGTTCGCTTTGGCTATACAGTAGGTCCTGTATACATATTTTTGTGCTTTGCGTAACAGGAGGACTACTGCGTTTTCTAAAACCTTCCCGACAGAATTGCTTGGGAAAGTGGTAGTTCAAATGTGACTTGACACTTGCTTTCGCCTATTCGTAACTCAATGGAACAGAGATATTTTTCGTCCATTTGTGACTTGTATCCACGTGCTTCGTTTGGGCTATTTGAATAGCCTATTATATTTTGAGAAACGAAATGACAGAAATCAGCGAGGAGAACGAATCACAGAATAGAGATCTGCAGCTACCACAGCCGACCATGCCGACACAACCCGAGTCCAAGGTAAAATACAATACCATTTTATAACATTTTTGCTCACTTAAATTAATTAGAATCTAATTTAAAAACGGATTTGTACAGCATGTTGTTGTTTGTAATAATAATAATGTAGGATATAGCCTTGCATTATAGCTATGCCTATTCAGAATAGAATGAGTATCTACCAGCAGAACTACAATTCCTCCCATTGCTGATGGTAGGAATTGTAATTCCTCCCATTGCTGATGAGAGGAATTGTGCAAAGCCCATGGGATTGCCAAATTAATGGTATAGGACAAACAAAACGTATATTTTAAAACAAATTGTATTTTGCAGCATGTTATCATATTGTCTACTTCACTGGGCCATATTACAGTAGCTTGTGTATAGGCTAATATATTAGGGACTAAAAAACGTGTTTTAACATTAACCTACTGTAAGACATGTTGTCTAGTTTCCTAATGTACACACACATACAAACACACACACACACACACACACACACACACACACACACGCACACACACACACACACACACACACACACGTGACATTTCTGACTTCTTACTATAAGACCAGAGTTAGGCAAGCATTAAGATAGGGTTGTTATGAAGTGTGCCAATAACCTGCAGCCTCAACCCAAGACTTAAGTCTGACTCTTTGACAACAATGCAACCAGGTATAGGACATACATTTCACTTTAGCCTATACCACTCTCTTATGGTAATGTCTTAAAGATGTTCTTGCCTGGCGTCGGGTTTCCTTGACAATAGGTTAATAGGTTATTAACCGATGATTCAACATTCTGCCCTGTGGGTCATGATGGCATCAGTAGTCTGAAACAGTTGTTTCCATCTCATGCTTCTGACAGCACAATGGCTGCCAGGTGTTTGAGGTGCCCGAGGAAATTTACGAGGCAATCAGCGAGCGCATGTTTGCTGTGCCTTGCTTTGGGCTGGGTCATAACTCATGCGAACGACCGCTCACACAAGGCAGAGGGGTTAAAGAAAAAAAACCAATCCAAAGCTGTGTCAGCTATAATGTCTCCTCTCCTTGCAGCTACGGTTTCTCTTCCATAGCGGAGGAATATGAGACGGAAGGATGGGAATGACAGGAAAAGAGTCAGCATTAAATTTATCCTCTTATAGATTGGGCTGCGTCCTGTGGCAGCATGTGGCTATCTCTGTCCTCTCCCCCTCTCTCTCTCTCTCTCTCTCTCTCTCTCTCTCTCTCTCTCTCTCTCTCTCTCTCTCTCTTTTTTTATCCATTTCTCCTCTTGGATTGAGTGAATCCTCCTGACCTCTAGAGTGAGACAAAGCAATGTTTTTATTTACGTGCAGAAAAAGCGACGCTGGTACAAATATGGCTGCTACAGTCGTCTCTCCAGGTGTGCCATGGTTACAACCCTGTGTTGGTTCCTTTCACAATTAGGCAGTAAGGTTACGTCAGTCACCTCACAGCTGAAATATCACTGCGTGTGCGTGTGCGTGCATGCACGTGTGTGCGTGTGTGCATCACTGCATGCGTGTGTGTATGTGAAAGATTCCCATAGTCTGACTGACTTGGACTGCTGACCTTTTAAGCAGACTACTGTTTGCATGGAGAACAGATGGAGGGAGGGAGTCAAATGCAAAAGAGGAAGAGAGAGGCAAAGCTATACAAGCATCTCACAGAACGTCACTTGTTTCTAAAAATAGCAAACTGACGAGCTAAAAACACATTTTTGTCTTACTTTTTTTACAGTTTTGTTTAACCCGTTTAATCAGTTATGGCCTGGTAATAACAACTACTGAGGATTCCTGACATTTTACACAATTGACACATTTTAATGCCAGCTATTTTTCCTATGGTGTAAATAATCTAGCAAAGCTGAAACCAACTGATTATATTTTCATTTAATCTTCATTATATGAGATTACTGTATCATAGACCTCGTAGAAAACATTGTGTTAGTATCTTTGTAGCTAATCCTATACTCACAAACCTAAAGTCTGCCAATTTAAACTTAGATTCCATTGTTCAGAAAAATACATTAAAACATTTTGTAAACATGGGATACTTTGGATTTGATGGAGTGGGCGAGGGTGTGTGTGTGTGTGTGTGTGGTGTGGAGAGTAGGGGAGACATAAAGCATTGCTATAATGTCACAGTGTTATTAAATGGTAACCATTCTAATCAACCTGTTATGATCGTACCAAGTGTATTGATGTGAGAGCATCAAAGTACCAGTTTAAGTCACTTCACACTAATTATTAATGCTCAAATGCAAATGAATGTTTTTAGGGATATTGGAGATGGCAAACACTAAGCAAGGAACATTCTTGCATGAGCAATTAGCAAATATGCTATTCTAGCATGTCATGCTCATTGCAGGAAGGCACAAAGGAACAATGATAATCATCTTACAATATATTTCACCCATATCTTTTAAGAGCTACTTGATTAGGTTATAGAGGGATACATCAGAGCTTTTCAGTGTTGATCATCGCGAGTTCATCCAAAACATCGTTTTATACTGGAAGCTGTAGTCGTTATTGTCATGGAGTGAAAGTCCATGACATTAACGTTCAGTTCACTACCATTATTTATTGGTATTACATAAATCATCATAACCATTCAGGATGTTATCGGTGTAAAATTAGCAGCTCACTTGAGGTCAATACAGTGTTACTTATGGGTGATATTGTTACTGATCATGCTTATAGCCTATTAAGCCATTGTGATTGACTTCGGACTTCTGTGATCTATTGCAACAATCTACATTTCAAGAGTTAGCAGAGATGTATACATGTTTCTAATTTGCTCCTGTCAGTCACATAAACACTATTCCAGAGAAGTGGAAGTATTTTATTTGGCCAGAGGGGGCAGAGAGGATGTTGCATGTACAGTACATGTGGAAATTAACCCGCAAAGCATTTTACACAAAAATAAACAACTGTGCCATCTCACTTACACTAAAACTTTTCACATATGCTATACTCTCATGTGACCACCCACACCCATCATAATCATTAATATATCCCAGCATTCCTCACAAGCACCTATTTATAGAGACATCGCTATTCTCCATGCTCCGTGTTCAGACAGAGAACAAGGCCAGGGTGCTGCAGCACCAGGAGGGAGATAACGGATAATGTTTAGGGTTAAAGTGTCAGTAGAGGCATAAGTGTTGTGTGTTGTGTTATCTTATCTTGATAAGATAACACAACACAGCGAGTGGCAAATCTATTCTTATGTTATTGTATCAATTGTTTGTACTGTGTGCTCTGAGAAAAATGATTTATGTTGGTCCAAAGAGGCTCACATCTCTCATACCGTCACCCATAAAGAACTTGACAGCACATGCTTATTTTATCACACACGTGCTGTTAAGATAACACATGTATGTCTTTATGTTGAACATAGTTATCTTTTGCACCCACAGTCATTGCGTGAGTGCAAAAGATACGATTTGTGAGTCTGAACTGCCGTTTCTGGGCTGAGTTTGAATTGCTAAAGGGCTCCGGGGAGTTGCCAGTCTGTCACCTCACCCTTCTGTTCACAACTGGCATCTATGGTCAGATGTCGTAGATTGCTGTAGTTGTTACATTTTCAGTTGATAATTGGAATATTCACCTTTTAACACAATGTCACTGGTTTAAGTAAATGTAGAATAGTAGATAGTGTTTCTAATGGCATTTAGATTCTGGATGAGTTCTTTATTGTTATGTGTTTGATTAACCAGTAAAGGCTGAATTGTTCCTCTACGGCGTTAAGAACATCTGTCACCAAATTCATGGGCTTTTTTCCATAAAGCAAACACTTGCCTTTACCAAAGAAAAAAACACTGCAGGGTCAGGGGGCCCACCAAATCTAATGGAACGAGACATCCACTCAAGCCAAAAAATAACACCATTAAACAAATCAGAGACTCGGTTCCCTGTAGAAAAAACACTTGTGAGATGCACTCACTAATGAGTCAACAGACAGAGCACTTTTCATCACTCACACTAATTGGTGTCTGCAACTCTGGTTTGAGTCACACAAAAAAAGGAAAGGACGAATCTGCTCAACGTTATTGATTAGCGCCTCTGTGAAGGAGGCCACGAGGACACTTCAGTGAGCCTTCAGACGTAGAGGAGAGATGAGGCAGGTGCAGAAAACCTGCAGAACTCTCTCACATCAGACACAACTTCACTCTGACGCCTTCACACGCTGTGACTCAACATAAGCTTACGCACACAAAGTTTACAGACAAAACACAAGTAGCGTCTCGACTCCACTCCGAGTGCCCACGAAAGTGAGTTTGCAGGTATAATATAGTGTCGCATTGTCAACGCCATGTTCAGGACGCCGCCATCGATCGAGTCCGTCTCTGTAAACAGACACGATATGGGCTTCCATTGCGCCCCAATCCTCGCACCACAGGCCATTCTTTTGATGTATGAGTCCACAGCAGCTATTATTCCCATGTATTGGAGCTCTCCTGCTCATAATCTGTAGTCATTGGCGATGCACCTTAACTGCAGGAAAGTGCACTGGCTGGCAATCTTGCCCCGGGAATAAAGGGAGATTAACACTGTTGGTTGGCATTAAATGCAGGCCGCTCAATAAAAGTAATCAAATGGGAATTTTAAGGAGTATTGACTCGCCAGGACTCGGGACAAGCACATTTCTGATACAAGTAAAATGTAAAAAACGGCTGAAGGTGCTGGTTTTTGAAGCCAAGGCTGGGAGAGCAAGGTCAGTCACAATGGAGAGAGGAGCGCTTCTTTCATGATTACAGTACAACCCCTCCACCCATAGGAGTAAATGAACAGGCTCTTTCCAGTCGGTTTAAACTGATAGACACCATTTAATGCCATTCATCCATTCAATGCCATAGATAGGGTGCTCCCGCAGAAGCTCCACAAACACACTGGCGTGAGGAGGTTCACTGAATTTGACATTATTAAGTGTATTCGCTTAGTTACAATGGCTGACCACCTTTAATATGCACTTGGCTTGAACTCCCTTGAGAGTACGTTGTTATTTGAGCACACGTGAGTTCCTGTGTTCCTATGAAAGCAGCCACTCAGGACACACACGGCCAACCAGACTGTCTCCTGTCCTGCAGCTGCAGCGTCTGAAGCGCTCCCTGTCCTTCAAGTCCATCATGCGCAGCAAGAGCGTGGACAACGTCTTTCAGCGGGGCAACGGAGACCTGCGGCTCTCCTGCGCCGTCATCACTGAGGTGCCCACCCTGCACGCCCCGCCGTGCCGCACCCCGCTGGCGTACGAGCGCTCACCCTCCCTCTCCCCGTCGCTGAGCCCCAACCCCTCGCTGTCCTCGCACTCGCCGTCCGTCAGCCCGTCGCTGTCCCAGACCTCCGAGGCCCAGGCCGCGGTGCCGCCGGTCAAGACCCACTGTTTCCAGGAGCACGTCTTCCGCAAGCCCACCTGCTGCCAGCGATGCCAACATATGATCCAGGGTGGGTTAAAGTGACCTTATATGACTTTTGGCCACTATATGTCTCCCTAGAGCACTTCATCCAAAACTCAGACTAAAACTAATGTTTTGTGGGCTACACACACACACACACACACACACACACACACACACACACACACATGCATTAACATGCACATATGGCTATTTAAACAAAAAAATAGCGGAGCTCGGATTACAACACACACAGATGGAGTGTGATGTAATTCTCTGCACAGTGGAACGCAATTACTTCACTTGTTTGCTGCTATTAGTAATATAACTAAAGTAGATAATGTTGTTCCTCGTGGTTAAGACCAGCATTACAAAAAACAAGAGGAGTGTCTGACCCTCCTCTCTACTCCTCCCACTACAGAATTCTAGGCTCATAACCCGTTCTCAAAGCCTCTCACCACGGCCAAATGCACAGTACATTTAGCATATGTTCTGTGTGAAAACAATAATAGTTGTTCATTATATATAATACTTATCAGCAAGGTGCTTGTAATACTTGATGCAGTGTAGCTACTGATATCTGTGTCCGTGCAGGGAACTCCAGACAGGGTCTGCGTTGTAAAGCCTGTAAGGTGGCGACTCACCTCTGGTGCTCCTCTGAACTCGCGCAGCAGCCCTGTAACGGCAAGGTAAGACCACTAGCATGACACACAGGCAAGAGTGAAGCATCTAGAAGTCTAGATGCTTCATTATGTATTCATGATTATTTGTCAGAAATAATAATTGGTATTTGTCATAAATACATAGCACACAAGTATATAATAATAATAATAATAATAATAATAATAATAATAATGTATTTTATTTTGGAGGCCTTTCTCCCACCCAAGGATATCTTACATAGCAAATACATAGATATAAAACAGTTGTCTGAAATATACATACTATGGTAACAAACATCTGATCTGAGAAATATATACAAAATACAAAATAAAATAAATCAGTCAGTTGAGAGTGGAACAAAGCGTCAAACGTCATAGGCAACCTTGAAGAGGTGGGTTTTGAGGAGCTTAGCAAACGAGGTGACCGTGGTCATATACAGTATATGGAACTAAAGTTCTGACAAATTGGGCATGCTTTGTTGAAAAACACCACTGAAATTGGGCTAGATTAGGTTGAGATGATGACCTTGGCATAGCTATAGAAAATAAAGTTATTAATGTCATTTTGTTATTTTCCCATTAGCCGCGAGAGAGATCATTACAGCTAATATCAGAACAGGCATATAATTAAACTTTGTAACTGTGCATTTGTTTTTGGCTCAGTAAATAAAAACCAGTCCAAGATTTACTCTTGGTTTCTTCCTCGATTCCTCCAACATTGTTTTTTTGTTGTTTTTTCCCCCTTTGCTATGATGTCTGTATAGAGCATACTGAGCTAGCTTCTTCTAGCTTCTTCTAGCTGAAGACCCAATGTGTTATTGTGTGCTGTGTCGTTATAGTAGTTATGTGTAGTAGTGAAGATTAGTACCACAAAGTAATTAAAGTGCAGTATCTGGAGTCCTGGGTGTGGAGGGGCAATGACAGAGATACCATTATCCATTACAAGTCAAAGAATACCATCATAAAGATTTTGCTGCTGTGATTTTCAGGAAAACTATTAGATAGTGTTGCTTTAACAATAGTCTCTAAAGTTGTTGGGTTTACATTGAGATGACAGAGACACATGGTTTGAAACATGAGTTGTTGCACAGTATACTGTTGTATTTGTATTGTATAATGACAGCTCTGCATGGCGTGCTAACTCAAACGTATCATTACATTAGCATTAGTTTTATAATCAGATTACTATTACTAATAATGTTGATATGACTATTGTTGCTGTAACTGCTATATATTTCTCTATTCGTTCAGATGTTTTGGTCCTTGTCTCAAGAGTCCCACAGATTTTAGGCCAAATGGTTGCTGTATCAACAGCAGACCTAGTATCTTTGAACTATTAAAAATGTTTGTAGCCATATGTACTCTATGTTATATGATGAATTACTTGGCTATATGGCAATTCTCTGGAGGCCAGGGAAAAATGCCGAATTAAACCGTGTCTGCTCTGTAATTGTTTCTCAGTTAGCGTTATCAGCAGTAATATTCTCAGCATCGAACCCCAATGTTGTTAAAGCAGCTTGAGACAGAGACCTTTTCACAACTAACAAAGGAATAAAAGTGTAATTTGGCATTCCAAAACAGTGAGAGCGAAAGGGTGCAAGCACTATAATTATCCACAGAGACCCAAAATGATTTTCCATTGTTCCCTTGACTGCTGCCTCCTTTCCAATTACCGACTTCATTTTCTCCTTCTCTCTCCCCCTTTTCCCCCCTTTATTTCCCCCGTTCTTGTTCACTGGCAATTCCTCCCGCTAACGTCTGTATGTTATGTGTCCTTCCTTCCTTTGCACGTCTTGTTGAAAATCAATATCTCCCTGGACCAGCTGTCCAGGCTAATTCTGTGTGTTTGCGGTGCACACTGTCTCCCGAGAATATGACATGCCTGGTTTGTAGCCAAGCCATCGGCAGTGTCCTTGCTTAGCACTGCACACTCATCAAAACAAGGACTGCTGCTCAGAAACTGGACAAAAGACTGTTCTTATATATTTACATTTAGCCTACATATGGTGGCACATTAAGCATTTGCATGCAAGATAAAGTGCTTCAGGACAGACCTTCGGTAACACAGTCAGCAGGTGTTTGTTGTTATTTGATCATTATTTGCTCATTGAACCATCTCAACATGTGGAAAGAAGATAATTTGAGATAAAAACTAACTATGATTAATAGATTTCTTTTCCCATTGGCTTAGTATTATTATTTTAGTTGTGTGCTATTATTATACAGCAGATCACATCTATATATATAAACATGAGATCCTATCTTTGTAAACTCTTTCTATTTATAAAATAGAACATTGAGACAGAGCCTCTGTCACACGTTGTGCACCACGCAGTGTACACCACACAGTTAGTCACCACAAAGGTGTCACTGTAGAACTGCAGACAACCTACTAAGATGTTTCTATGGGCTCCTTCGTTCAGCTATAGAGAAATGTTAGAACAATGAGTCATCAAACATTTCTCTATAGCTGAACGAAGGAGCCCATAGAAACATCTTCATAGGTTGTCTGCAGTTCTACAGTGACACCTTTGTGGTGACTAACTGCTGAGAGAAAATGTAATAGTTACGTAATATTTACAATTGCAACATTTAGCAGACACTTTCATCCAAAGCATTTGTCCACTGCATCAAATGATAATTAAGTGCAACTTCGGGGAAGTTTAAAAACCCATAGTAGTTCATGGTATGTATATTCCAGTATGGCAAATAATATATAATATAATAAAATATCAGTAATACTACCCAACCAGAGCAATGGCACAAAACAGGACACTGTATACAAAATATAATTAACATTCATGAATATGACGTGTGTCTTTACTGCATGCGTTCACCCAGCCTGGCTCAATACTGTAGTATTTCTGTCTATACAAATCAAAGCAGTTCAAATGCCTTTTCGAAGTGTCACCTTCCTCCAGGGACAATATTCCTGCTTTCTGAAATCACAAGAGAGAGAGAGGGAGAAAACAAGAGATTTCTCTTACAAGGTCAGGCCTCACACATCATTTTATAGGGTCACAAGGTGACCCACAGGGGCCAATGATCGACTTACTGCTAAAAGCTTCTGACAGCTAACATCTCCATCAACATCCTGATCTACAGTATCACACTCAGAAGGCCTAAAATATAATAATGGATGGTAAAATAAGTGAAAGAAAAAGCTCATATGATCCACTATCCCTTAGGATCTCAACTCGACTCATTTTATGATAGGATTTTGAAATTACGTTTTAAAGAATAAAACATTTTTTCAGAGTTTTTTTGTGGTTGTACCACTTTTGTACCAAAAGTACCTGTAAAGTGGCTGTACCTAAAGTTTGAAAGACATTATTCTAATTTACTGTAACGTACAGTGAGGTTTATGAAGAGCTTGTGAACAACAAATTGTCGAAGCATTATTTAGGCATTTAGGCGTAAAATGCACTTAGCTTTCACCGGCTTAATGCCATATCTATCCTGGTGCACCC
Source organism: Forbesichthys agassizii (assembly GCA_026546735.1). NCBI lineage: Eukaryota > Metazoa > Chordata > Actinopteri > Percopsiformes > Amblyopsidae > Forbesichthys > Forbesichthys agassizii. The sequence continues at coordinate 18,830 of JAODLL010038437.1, forward strand.
TCTATGTATGTCCCTCACACATCCCACTGAGAAAGCTATTGTCAAATCTGTACCTCTCCTCTTTCTGCTCCTCTCTCTGCATCTACCCTGGCCTATCAGAAAGGAGTTTTCAAACGCAACTTCAGCTCTCCTCTGCTGACCAGTGATGTGTTGGGTGTGGTCCGGGATCCAGCTGGAGTTCAAGGTGAGTTTACGCAAATATATTCTCAGCCTCTTCTGCTCGTTAGCTGTACTATGCATTACTATGTCACACAAGTGACTCGTGCTGAACGTCTGATATATTGACCCTGATATATTGACTCTGATATATTACCCCTGTAAGCATGTCAGCACTATCAAAAAGTGGGGTAATAGTTTTCCCCCGGCTGTTAGCATTGTCATTCACAAGACTCAATTTTGTAATTGAGATAAGGAAGTTGGTCGTCATGGATGTAAATCAAAATACCACTCCTTTCAAGTAGGATGGTCTTGACGCAGTTCTTAGTGTTTGTGTGTGTGTGTGTGTGTGTGTGTGTGTGTGTGTGTGTGTGTCTGTGTGCGTGTGAGTGTGTGTGTGACCAGTGTGTGTGTGTGCAGTTTCATATCTCATGGTAGGTTATAGATTTAGTGATTTCTCTATTTATATGTAATCCCTTTCTTATGTATTATCTCTCTGTGTGTGCGTGTGTGTGCGTGTGTGTGCGTGTGTGTGGTGTGTGTGTGTGCGTGCGTGTGTGCGTGTGTGGGTGTGCATGTGTGTGTGCGTACGTGTGTGCGTGCGTGTGCGTGCGTGTGCGTGCGTGTGTGCGTGCGTGTGTGTGCGTGTGCGTGTGCGCGTGCGTGTGCGCGTGCGTGTGTGCGTACGTGTGCAGAGACAGGTAAGGGTGCTGTTGACCCAGTGTATGAGGCATTACGTTATGGGACGTCGTTGGCAATGATGAGTCGCTCCACCTTTGGCAGTATCTCTGAATCCCCTTGTCACGAAGTAAACACAAACACACGCACATTCATAACTTAGACCAAGCATGTATTTTCCTCTGATGTATGTCCTTCCCTTTTATACTGTAGGTCCAAAGACTGGAGGACAGATTAGGCAGCCAACCAATAGAAGAGGAAAGCATTCCAGGAAGTTAGTATATAACACCTCCGATACATGACAGTTACAGCAACGTTTAAAATGAACGGGTGTTCAAGGTGAACTGGGTTTAATGAAGCATTTTCTGTAAACGCCTTTCCATTAAGTGTCTAGTGTATATAAAGAGCCAACTTAAATTCACAATGTCAAGGCACCCCATTAGCACATGGAAGAGACAGCTATATTATAGAGGTGTTTTGTTGGTGGGTGTGTGTGCACTTGCAGTACATTTCCCTGATCTGTCCGCAGTCCTGGGAGACGAAATGATCTCTGCTAGTTCTGCTGCTGTCAGTGACCTTGCCTTTCACCTGCCTTCAGTCTCTCATTCTCACTATTATTCTCTCTCTATCTCTCTATCTCTCTCTGTGTCTCTCTCTCTCTCCCTCTCTCTGTCTGTCTGACATGCACACAGTCTTCATAAATATCTGTCGCACACCCTGTATTTTTGTGACCACACACTCAGTCTTGCTCTAGTCTTGTCGTGGGGGGGGGGGGGGGGGGGGGGGGGGGGGGGGGGGGGGGGGG
>JAODLL010038448.1:7734-21547 GCA_026546735.1 Forbesichthys agassizii
GTTAGTAAATAGATCGCTTTATATTCCCACGATTTGGATTATAATAGACTGAGATGGAGGGAACACATTGAAAAGGGGGGGACGGAGGAGGGGGGTGTAGTCGCGGCAAAAAAACATAGAAATCGAATCACATGGTAAAACATCTTCGCGTCGTTACCATGGAGCTATTTACTAGATATGGACGTTCATTGGTTCAAAACATGATTATGATTAGAAGAAGAATGCTATTGGTTGGTACAACGTACTTTCCCAACCAATGGCGTTTGACGTTTTTTTACAAACTGTTCTGTGTCAGGAAGTTGACGTCTTCACAGTGGTGTGAAAGAACTGGCCATTTAAAGCTGCAAAATCATTACTGGAAAATTGGCTGCCGCACAAAGTCAGTATAAAGAACTAGAATGTTTGCTTTGCAACTTTGAAAGTATAGTAAAATAGTGTTAGTAAAATTGTGTTGTTCTATTTGCACATCTTACCGCTGTGATTGTTTTATAGCCAACATGCACGACTAACTTACAGTAAACCTAGCAAGCGCAAGGTAGGTTTAGACAAGTGCTTTACATTGTTTATGTTATGTCGGCTAAATATTATTTTTTAAAGTTGTATTGCCGTATAGTGGGGCAGTATCGTTTATCATCAGTATCATGTATGCTAGCTTCTGGTGCATGTAGGGTAATGTCGTCCAAGTTAGCATTATTAGAAGCCAAACTATTAGCTCAGGGTTGCTTGAATGTACCGTAATGTATAAGGGGCTTGTTGTTATATTTCTTGACTCATTTATATTTACACTCAACATGCTCAACAAACAAACAACAAAGTGAGTGTTTGTATTAGCATAAACGTTTTCACTACTGTAACTTACAGTATATGACTTAAACCCATTAATGTATATTCAAGCAATGACTCTTATTGCAAAGCTTGTTTTTAATACAGACAACTTTGCATTGTCGTATCATGGATTCTTCACCTGTTCTTCGACAGCAGAATAAGAACAAAATCCAAAGTGAGCGTATGAGGTAAAATGGGTCTACTAAAAAACATTGCAATACAAATTATGTGTATACTACGTGTACTCTAGTACAGTATTTCACTGTCACTTCTCTCTACACAGAACTAAGAATGAACTGAACAAAATGCCATCAGGTATAAAGCCTCATATGTCAAAACCAGGAATTGAGAACAAGGCTCCAGGAAGCTCTGGCAGCTGCCAAAATGCACCTTTTCGACCAGGTATAAGTAGGCTTCCGGTCCTTGCCAAGTCCCTACAACTTGAGGCAGTGTCAGACTTCACTCAAACTCACAAGCAGTGGGAGGAGAAACCACTGCGGGTAAGTGTAGGGTAAGTGCACAAATGTACCTGTTTTAGGTTTTTACTTGGTTGAGTCCACCACAGTTTGCTATGTTTTTTGTTTTTCTAGGGCAAAACTAAGTCGAAGAAGCCGTGCACCAAGCCTATGCCGTTCAACTTCTCTCAGCCCAGGACCAGAACAGCAGCCCAAGGCCAAAGACCTTCAACAGCTGCTACAGTGAGGACTCAGACCCAAGCTGCCCACAATGGGAAGAATTTACCCTGTGTCCATCCGATTACAAAGAACGTGAACACATCGCAGTCCGCCGCTGCCACGAACAAAGACCGTACGAAGTTCGCAATGAATCAGGAAGCTCCGCCTTCTGCTGCTCAGCATTCCCCGACAAGGAAAGCTGTAGTGTCACCGCAGCACAATGGCAAAGCAACATGCGGAGCAGAGGTTTCTCGAGGAGTGCAGCTTTCCAGTGAAGTCTCTTGCGGTACTCCGGCTCCAACAGAAATGGCCAAGGCGCTGGTCAATACAAGACATGGGTCAGGGCTGCCTGGACAAAATGCTGTCCATCACACTAGCACCACTTCCATTAGACAGGCTGCAGAGTGTCACGCAAGTACAGAAGCCTGTTTGAATGACTTGGATCTGCTCAGTCTCAGAGACCCTTCCAAGACGCTTCCTAGTAACCAGACTGTGCAGGCTGCGTCCCGTGTTAATGTATCAAGTAGTTTAACAGGTAACGTTTTATGTAATGGCAGCTGATCACCAAATGCACTGATCACTAGATCAAATGTTGTCATGCAATGCTTTGACTATAATCTTATTTTCTGCTATCTGTATCTCCGCCTGCTCTGTGATTGTAGCGTACCCCTCAGCTACTTAAGACTTTCTCTTATTTCTTTCAGGAATAGAAGTGTTTCAGCCTGACCACGCAGCGTTGCTCAGTATCCTGAAGAATGAGGGAATCGGTCGTGTGGCATCAGCAACAAAACCTTCCAACTACCTGGTTGGTTCAATTGAATATAATGGACATAGTAGCTACATAACAAAATCTAGATGCTTTGGTTTTGTTTTAAATGTAATTCATCGTATTGCTGCGTTCAAGTCTAACTTGTGATTACGACACGGGAAGTCGACTTTGTGTATACATACATACAACTTGTGAACTCAAAGCTTTCTGAAAAGATCAATTTTTTCGATGTAGTGTCATTGAGGGCATTCATACGGACTTGTCTCAGAACGGTGAACAAGACCCCAGTTGAACGAACACAGCATATTTCTCAGTGTTGCAGTGCTAATTTTGTATGTATGTTATTCCCAGAAATCATGTGTGTATGATATATTTTTATTATTTTTCTTTCTAGCCACAGCGAGTATCCGTTATGAAGAGACAAAATCCTGGACCTACTACAGGTTAGATTATGACTGACGAGAAACACTTAACAATAGCTTCTAACTGAAATTGTCAGCAAAAACTTGATACATTAACAACAAAAAAAGTATTTTTCTTGAAAAAAGGGTGGGGATTGTTGAGTCAGCATCATGTCCAAGCTTAGACTTGCAGTGACCTGCTGTGTTATAAGGGTTTGTTTAAATGTCTACGTGCGTCACAACAAAATTGTTGTTTTATTATAGGACAGCCCAAGTCCCCAGATCGATTTGCACTGCCGGACAAACTGCTGATTGAGAGTGGCATGGCTGGAAGTGCTACACCCCGGAACTCTGTCTGTCCCAGAGGCACTTCAGTTTACACGGTATACTGTGTATATACATCGATCAATCCTTTTATTAACATATTTTTCCCTCACTTTCTCTATCAGCTTGATCTTTCCACAGTATGTTTACAGACGAAACAATGCACGGCCACAGTATTGGTTCTGTCTAATAAGCAGATTTTTAACACCAAGTTTCAAGCCAACTTAGGTTGCGTTTTTATTTGTTAATGGTATAGTTGGCTATTGTAAGCAAATGTGATTTTTCTGGTATTTCTACAACATAAATCAAGTGGCCGCTCGCAACAACAATGCCGCTTGGCTTCGGAATGCTTTTCGATATGCAGGGCGGAGCTTCTGTTGAATGGCTCTGTCTGACTTTTGCTCTCAGCAAAAACATTGTCATTGAGATTATAGTCTGGAAACCTTGTTAACATTAGTGTTCGCACAGCCACCCTGCTGGCGACCCAATCAGGGTCAAAATGGCGTTGAGGTAAAGCATGTTTTGACATGGTGGTAGAGCTAGATGAGGTGATCAAAGCAGTTAATCCAGTCCAATAGTTTCAAAATTAACCAGAGGTCCTACGTCCAGTAGGAGGAAAGTAGTTGGAAACAACTGTGAACACTTCTCCAATGGAGTGTGGCCAGACCTTATTCACAAAGTGAATATGGTCTGGTTACACCAGGCTAGACCTTCTGAGGGAGTTTGATTTGAGCTCAAAATTAGCAGGCGTTCTTGAGAATGACTGACCTTGAAACCTCAAAAGGAGGGGTTGTCAGGTGTGTGCAATAGGTGCACAGTATATTATTGAATGAACATTAGAATGTAGTGTACATATTTGATTTTCACAGTAACAGATTCGACTCAAGTGCTTTAGAAGCTGCTTCCAGAGTACAAGTTGTTCTACGTAGCATCAGCTGATGTCTTATATTGTACACGGATTTCAACACTGTATTTCATAGGCTCAACGAGTACCTGTTGCACAAAGTCACTTTGAGACGGCCGCAGGACAAATGGGTAAGACACCATTTTCTCCTAAGGCCTGGTATTATTCGTATTATTGTTTTACCCAACGTCTACCTACACAGCTGAGATGTAGTTCAGTTTATTTTATTATAATTAAATAAAAAAATAAAAAAATATATATTTGTGATTTTAAAAAAAAATGTAATTATTTTACCATTAACTGCAGTCAAAGAGACGCTGATGAAATGGACCCCCCAGAGAGTCCCTGTCACCAGGCACCAACCCATGTCCTCCATAACCAGCACACAGGTATGTCCAAGTGTCTGATTATCTCCCTGTTGAGAACACCATCCTGTGTTTGAGACGTGTGTGTCTTAATGCTGCTGTTTTACAGAGGAGAATTCTCTCCACACTTCAGACGCCATACACCAGCTGCTCCAGGCTCGGGGTGCTCCAGGGCCACAGCACAGAGCTGGGAACGCAAAAAGAGGTGAGCGGAAGGGGGCAGGGATGCTATCGCACCGGTTGCCGTTGATGACTGTCATCAGTGAGGCCTTGTTGTGCTCTGTGCAAACTCCAGCTGACGTGAACCACCTCACAACATGTAATCAGCAAATAACACTTGACACACTACCACAAGTTACAATATAGAGTACCAGTATAAAGTATGGACACATGTACTCTTACAAGGGTATTAAAAAAATCTATTGGCCTTTCTAATTGTACAATAATAGTGAAGACCTTAAAACTAAGAAATAACACATGGCATACATTATTTCACTAATCTCCTGTGGCAGGATTGTTTAGCGTTTCTGTTATGTTCAGTGAACACAAACGGCATTGGACTTCAATCCCAGGCTACAAAACGTGGAGGTGTTGGGCAAACAAACAAACAAACAACAAAGTGATTGTTTGCCCGGTCGATTGTTTCAGCTGTACGTAAACACCAGATGATGGAAGAATCACCTTGTCGGTTCTGTAGCGCGCTAAACCTGTTCCAATTACTACGAATATTGCCTACAGTGGTTGTGTCAACATATTGAGATACTGCATGTTTCAGCCACACGTCTTACTTTTCTGTCTAAATCCAACACAACTAAGTCAAACAGCCAATGGATGCACCTGTCCACAAAATTAACTGAATATTGCACGTCCTGCAACATTTTCGATATATTGTGCAACATATTGTTGCGCAACCTAATGAGTGGACCCAGTGCAAGGTAGGTAACTCCCGCATTGTAGCTGAGTGAGCAGCAGCGCTTGTTTTCATTCACCCTGTTTGTCTGTACTGTCCACAGGAGGTTGTCCAGAGGTTATTTGGTGACCAAGAAGATGAGCAGCCAGAAGCTGATCATCTCCCCGGCCAAGGCTCAATTGTAAGTCTGGACCAAGCTCTCCATCCACAATGTTTTATTTATTAGGCTGATTTTAATTGATTTGAATCTTATGTATTTTTCTGTCAAACCTCGTCCAAATAAAACAAGTCACAGAGCCATATTGTTTTGGTTGACCTAATCTATTACCACGAACATGTAATTTTCCCCTGGAATGACTTATTACTTTTATGAAGAGACAGCAGTTATCTTTCAGCATATACACTTGAGTGTAAAGAAGGTAATTAAGACCGTTGTCTGTCCATAAATATTTCAGGAATATCTACAAAGCATGTCCAAGACAATATATGAAGGACAGTTCTTGCTAGGAGAAAACAAATAGTTTGTTTTGTAGCCTATGGGGAAACATGTCAAATACACCGTACAGCCTCCTAACATGCTGCGAGTCGAAGCTTCTGTATGTTTCTCTGTGACCTCCTTTACATCTCAGCCACAGCCTGAACCCCAGGAGGAGATCAGCAGGAGCCATGAAGAGGCAGAGGAACAGAGGAGCACCGGAGGCCAGCCCTTCTTCCAAGAGCCGCATCGAGAGTCTGTAATCTTTTTCTCCACGGGCAAAAAACTGTTTAGAGCCCCGCGCGTTGACGCTCTTGGGAGATGTGTTCAGCCGGAGCAAAGCACCGCCGCTGGTCCAGCAACACACGAGGCCTTGGTGCCGACACACGAACGGCCACCAGCCTGCTCAAAGGTGACCGGGCAGGCCAACCTTTTGAGTCTGCACGGCAACAGAGGTAACGTTGGTCCCACGCTGCCCTTTTCGTTAGTAGACGTCGCTCGCTGAATTGGAATCTGAGGTGCGTTCAAATTGGCAAGCAAATGCGAACTCTTGCCGACATATTCAAAACAAGTTTGCAGAGAAGGACACTCGCAAACGGCCTGAGGAGGTAGTTCTAGACGTACACACGCGGACGCTGGACGAAGGGTTACAGTTTAAATCTAAAATGTTTTGATGTTAAGTGCAAAATGTTAAGTTAAGCCGCATTCGCCAAATTTGAACGTACGTCTGTTGTATGCCTGTGAAGTTGCTGCAATAAACAACCAGGCAGCAAAGTATTAAAAATTGAAAGGCTAGTAAAAAATTACTTCAAAGTTAAAGGTCAGAACTATGTGCGAAGTGTGTTTCACTCAGAGGTTCTGGATAATCTTGCTATTTGAGACATTTACTGCAACAGTTCTTTTTTTTTATTTTTTAAAGATTAATAAAACCTCTTTTATATATATAATTTGACACAGTAGGAGTATGACCATGGGTTGCATTCATATAGCTCTTTTCCAACCGGCCACTCGAAGCGAAATGTACAGTATCGCCTCACATTCACCCGTTCACACAGACATTCATACATAAATGGTTATGAATAAATAGGGATTTACATGTAGAATGTGATGCATATGTGTAATACGATTTGCATTTATTGTATCACAGAGGTGTGTGTGTGTGTGTGTGCGTGCGCACGCGCTACAGGCCTGATGCTGCAGAAGAAGAGTGGCACCCTGAGCCCCGCGGTGGCTATGCTACGCAAGCGTCTGCCTCCTCTGGATGAGCTGCGTCTGGATGAGGAGGTGTCCATCTACACATCAGGCCCCGCCCCTCCGTCTCCTGCCATCCACACGCTACGGCCCCGGTGTGGAAACCCCATGGCCTCCGTCCTGCACTATCACGAGTCAGCTGTGAGTAGCCGTAGCATGTGTAAAACTAGTAGTAAAATTAAACCTAATTTTTATACATTTTAATGTAAAACTCCTTTTTAATTAATTACATTGAATTAATTCATTAATTAAAGTTTTTTAATTTGTTTTTTGAGCTGTAAATGAATAATAATAATACTGATTTGTTATGAGACACATCAATGCTGGTGTTGATATTGACACATTTCCTGTGTTTATAAAATCAGCATTTTATGTGCTGAAAACAGAACTACACGTTAGCGTTAATGGGGTCCCCCTCTCAGTCCCTGCCCTCCCCGCACCCTCATGTTGTAGTGGGTGGAGTCAGGCTTAGAGCTAGGGTGCAGTTGCACTTTAATCTTTCATTTTAAACACATTTTAACCTCCAGGGGCTACAGAAGCATAGCCTGGTACATCCAAACTCAACATTCACTTGGTGAATAGGTGTCTAGTCACGCTCCATTTAGGAAGTGTTCAGTCGTTGGCTCCTACTGGCTAGACCTCTGATTAATTTTGAAACTATTGGAGAAGGCTTTAAACCAGTCACCATTGCTACAAATGTTTGCATTGCTTCATTCAGCTCTACCACTATTTTTAACAACACGCTGGACTTCAACTTCATTGCACTTAGCCACCCCCATAGACTCTGATTGGCCCGCCATCCAGAGTGGCTGTGCGAACGCCAAAGGGAACAGGGCTTCCAGACTATAATCTCAGTGAAAATTGCCCAGGCTAACAGAAAAATAGATGCCACTAGAGAATTTAACAGGCCAGAGATGTTAGGAATGCACACTAGCCATGTAGCCAATAGCAAATCAACAATGTAAATGCTGTCATTGTGTTTTTCATTCCAGAGATTTGTGCCAATTGGCTGTGAAAACTCTTCTGAGTCTGCATCCATCTGCACTTCTCCCGTTTGGGAGAGATAACTTTTGCACAAGATTTTGTAAAAATGTTTGTCAAATGCGATTGCTAAATAAAATAAGCTAAATAGATAAAAGTGCCCTCTACAGACATGTGCTTTATAGTTTATATTCTACTTTATATAAAGATACCCAAAAGAAGCAAAGTGGGCTTTTTTTGTCTTCAATTAGTGGATTTGTCATAAAATCTTGACTGAAATATTTTTATTGAATTTATTTTAGTGATATTTTCTTTAACTGTTCAACACACCTGCTTCTTATGTGGATTTTCTTTTCTTGCTGTACATGGTTCATGTAATAAATTGTATTACCATTTTGCTTAGCTGTGACTATCATTGCTATATATACAGTTGCAGTTATATTACAGTATGTGAACCCCTTGGGATTACGTATTTGCAAGAATTGGTCATAAAATTTGCTCTGAACTTCATCTAAGTCATAACAATAGAAAAACACATTCTGCTGAAAATAATACTACATAAACATTAGATGTTGCCATGGTTTAATTGAACATAACATGTAAACATGTTACATGTTTACGTTTACATGTACAAGCACATTACAAGCACATTTTATGACCAATTCATGCAAAACTCCACGTAATCCCAAGGGGTTCACATACTTTTTCTTGCAACTATATTCAGAGCTGCACTGCAATCATTGAGTGCTATAGTAGTACTGGTTGCAACTTGATCTGGATTGTCAAATCTCTATAGTCTCTACAAAGTTTGTTTTTCTAACATGTTTGGTTTTAATCTTAATTCAGAAACATGACTAAAGTACATACTAAGATTTTTATTAAGATTTATGAGAAAAAATACCAGCCAGTCAATGCCAGGGAGATATCCCCATCTCTGGCACCGACTGGCTGGCAGTATTTTTTTTGTGTATAGTGTGCAAATACACATGCACAGCATGGCAGCCAATGGCGATGTAGCCTGTAGCCAACCAGAGACTAGTCGAAAATATTTGTCTTAAACTGCGCATGTGTGAGGTGAGATAATTTTTCTGTCGCGTTAAAGTTCTATTGAACGTTAAATATTGCGTTTAATTAGGGATGTAATTAGTAAGCAAACTTTACAAACAAACGGATAAGTAGCAGCACAACGATGTAACATAAGATGAAAGAGAATATTGTAGGCTTTAGCAAATTGCTCGTTTGATACATAGAACAATATAGTGTTTACAAAGGTGTAGTCTAACTACACGTGGCATGAGTTATTAAGTATTTAAATGTGAATGCTTGAAGCTTTCGTTTCTTGTATTGTTTCAGTTTAACACATTCTTTGAGTAACTGCAACTGTCTAATCCAGATGGTTACTGTGTGTGTGTGAAATGTTAGGGGAGGTCGCTCGCTGTAGCATTTGGACCAGTTGTATATAAAGTCAGCGCCTTATTCGCCGCCGTGCTACGCCGGGAAGCAAACATTCGGGACAGCGACGTTGACGCTCGCCATTTCTTCTCCCTGTAGCACGCTGCCAGTCTGTGGTTCATCTGAAGACATGTCTAATACTGTAAACCTTGACATGGACCCCACCAAGATGGGGATAGGTCGGTCCATTGCTGTGTTGACATCAGGAGGAGATGCCCAAGGTAAGCAGCGCGTCATGCGTAAAGGAGCACTGCTGCACTTTATTCTGGTCATATCTGTGATTAATAGATGGAAGTGCAAAGTTTTATTTAATCAGTTACAAGAGTACCATCCGAATGCCATATGTCAAAGATGGATGAATATTTGAGTGACAGCTAAGCATACATAAATGGAACAAATAGGATACTGTAATAAAGTATGAGCCTATTCAGATTTGCATTTTGATTTAGTGAGCCTTATTTTATTTTATAAGTTACCGTGTCTTAATATACCTAGAGGTAGCTGTACCGAAAGGAATTGTGGAAAGCGTGCCATGGTCTCCGGTAATATGTGGTGTCATACACCCCAGATGAACATGTACAGCGTTCCACGCACCCTTAACATTGTGCAGGAGGTCTTTAATGGCTCTTGGGACCTTTTATAAGAACCCCGTTTTCACTTCTTTGGTGCTAAATTTAGTGACGGTGACCTTTTTGTGGAATTTAAGCGACTGTGAGGATGTCCTTTTAATTCCACAGCTGCCCTCTGGTGAAACAAGATCCCCCTACACACACTACACAGCATTAACTACTCAAGTCACACTGTGTCCTAGTGGTCTGATGGACATGAATGTTAGTTTCTGCCCTGTGGCTATTTCAGTCCAAAATTACACCAGTGCAGAGGGCAGGTCACCTAAATGTTATAGATTGTATCACTTGGAGGTCAATTAATTACAGTATATGGGGTAATTTGGTAATTTGTCTGGCGTTACCAGATTTCATTATATTGCTATGTTAACAAAATATTTTATTTTGTTTATAATATTGGGGGGCGGTATACTACTTTGTAGAATTAGTCCAAGTCAGCTGCACTGCTATTTTACCATTTGATCAATGTAAAGGATAGATCGCTACCACTGCCACCACTGGAAATGTAAACTGCCCAAAATGTTTGCAAGCTGTAAAGAAAATGGCTTGAATGTTTTTCTGGTTTAATGTATATTATATTATTGTATTGTATTATGTATATTATTGTTAACACATCGCTGGCCATCTCATTGTATCTGTATTTTAAACCATATCTTATAACTGCCATTGACTATAATCACGTAGTGTGTGTGTGTGTGTGTGTGTGTGTTCCAGGTATGAATGCGGCTGTGAGGGCCACAGTAAGAGTTGGCCTATACACAGGAGCCAAAGTCTACTTTGTTCATGAGGTACAATGAAAAGTCAGCCTACGTAGTTCACAGTGCATGAGGATACTGCCATTATTCGCTGTACACGGCACTTTCAACTAGGGCTGTGCATTACGTATAACGATTCAGGGGCTACGATTAGATATTTTGCTATTTCTAATTTGTGGAAAACTATCATAGCAATGCTAATGTGTGGCACCGCACATTAAATATCGGTAATGTGATTTAGGGAGTCAATACAGTATCACGAACAGAAATATTGCGATACTCCGGTGTAGAGATATTTTCTTACACCCCTACATCATACGGTCATGATGAGTGTTTCCCTAATGTGAATGGATGGTGGTCTGGTGTGTGCTGCTGCAGGGTTACCAGGGACTGGTGGATGGAGGAGACAATATTCGCCTGGCCACATGGGAGAGCGTGTCAATGATGCTTCAGCTGGTGAATATGCTAAAGAACATAAACCCAGAGCCACACAGGGTTGTTGAAGCCAGTTAGCATTGAACTGTAGAGATTGGAAGGCTGTGGGATATTCAAACTCATTTCAGGTTGTGTCAGATGTGTGTGTGTTGTTTGTTAGGAAAATGGGATTCAATGTGTTTGTGTACCGATATGTATGTTTGGCACACATCATCAGTGATATACTTTAGCTTGGAGTAGGCGCATGCAACACCACCCATCCCACCAATCATTCTCACAGTACAGGATCAGCGCACTAGCCTGGTGTAACCACACCATATTTACTTTGTAAATATAGTGTGGTCACGCTCCATCAGGAAATGTTTGTAGCTGTTTCCTCCTACATGGCGTAGACCTTAATTTAGAAACAATTGAACAGCGTTGAACCAATCAGCGTCCCTACAATTGTTTTGATCGCCTCATCTAGCTCTACCACCATTTCAAACCATGCTTGATCTCACTAACCTAAACCCACCCTGATTTGGCTGCCAGCAGGGTGGCTGTGAGAACGCTAATGTGATCAGGGTCTTTCCAGACTCTAATCTCAACTAAATAAATTGAGCTGAGAGCATAATCGGGCGGGGCCAGGCTATCAAATTGGGCATTCTGGTTTGCGCAAGCTAGGCTTTTGGTATGCTTACTTTGTAACAAATGCTTTTTGTAAAGTTTTTTTTTTTCTAATGTAATTGTGATAAACATAAGTCAGTTTTTACCGTGTAGATAGATGTGCAGTGATATTATTTAATGCTGTGAGGTTTCACCAATGTGACAATAACAACATGTTTTAAAATCCTTCCTCCCTGATTGTACTGCATGTAGCCTTTACTAATTGGTTTAAAATGTGTGCTATATAACTTGTCAGCACCAGCATTTCTGACAAAATTACACCACTATATACAGTATATACATGTAAGACAGTTGTTCGCTGCAATATTAATGTTTAAAATATCGTATAGAGCAAGGGTTCCCAAACCTTTCAGCTTGCGACTCCCCCCCCCCTTTCCCTTAGTCCCGACTCCCACTTTGATAACCACTGGTATGGATCAGCTTTAATGACCCGCGCCCCTCTTATCCGCAGGGTGGCACCGTGATTGGCAGTGCCCGTTGCCAGGACTTCCGCACCAGGGAGGGCCGCATGAAGGCGGCCTGTAACCTGGTGAAGCTGGGCATCACCAATCTGTGTGTGATCGGAGGTGACGGGAGTCTGACTGGTGCTGACGCTTTCAGGACGGAGTGGAGCGGGCTGCTGGGTGACCTGGGGAAAGCAGGTGGGACACAAGACTGGGAGGATATATATCGTCTCAGTATCGCAATATCACGTTGCGCAATGTCATATCAAAAATGTTGCCGGAAATGAAATATTCTGTTTATTTTGTGGAGAGATGCGTCCATTGGCGTCCATATGATGTCACATCCATGTATACAAATGAGTGGCCATGTTCCATTAGATTGAATGTTGTTATTAGGTGATTTAGCAGACCTATTATCCATAAAAGGATTTTAAAGGATGTTTACAAGTAGACCAGCTTGTTGGGGCATGATCCCGTGACCATATGAGTTACAGTACTCAGCTATCCTGCTACTTACAGTGTTTATGGGATGTTTGTTAGCATCTTTGGTTATTTTGTGCAATTCTCAAAACATATACAGAAACATGTTCCATTACATAATAATACATACCATTTACATAATTGTAAAGCTCTATAATGAGGATGTACAATATATATATAGAGTTCTAATTCTAACAATTGGCAGGTAAAATCACCAGTGACGAGGCTAAGAAATCTTCGCACCTGAACATCGTGGGCATGGTCGGCTCTATTGACAATGACTTCTGTGGCACGGACATGACCATTGGCACCGACTCCGCACTGCACCGCATCATCGAGGTGGTGGACGCCATCACCACAACCGCCCAGAGGTCAGCCACGACTGACGTCTCCCACTGGCCCACGCCACTGCATATGAGAACAATTATTAGGGATTGAAGCATAATCTCCATATGCCATCTCCATTTATTTTTATAGACATTTTATTTAAAGATAGTAGCAGAATAGAAATTGTAGTAACATTTATGGGTAAAATGTTGTATTTCTAAGAAGTTTGACATTTTGTTTGACTTCTGGAAATTGTCTTGCGAGACCAATTCTTTTTTCTGGCAAGTACATTTTATTTATACATACATTTATTTTCACATATAAACAAACGACAACCCCTTAACCTTTTACGACCCTCACATTGGGAACCATTATTTGTGATTCAACACAAATTGTGTATGACTCAAGACTGGTTTAAGTAGGCCTACATAGACTTGTGGTAAACACTGTGGGTTGATGTTGCCTTCCGATCATCTGCAGCCACCAGAGAACCTTCATCCTGGAAGTGATGGGCAGGCACTGTGGGTCAGTATAGTCCCATTCAAAATGACCTCCTTTATTAGCTGTATTGATCTATATGTCATGATACCATATAGTATGATGATAGTAAGAATACAGCTGTGGAAATATTTAAGACAACACTGCAAATGTTTAAAATGAAATAATAGAAATGTACATAATGTGTGTGTGTGTGTGTATATATGTGTATATATATATATATATATATATATATATATATTAAATGTACAT